>CXYZ01010748.1:1004833-1061320 GCA_900006705.1 Sonneratia caseolaris
AAAATTTTTTAAAAATATTTTATTATATTTATATTTTATTTTTAATTTACTCACAGTATTTTAAATATTTTTTAAAAAATATAATTCAATAATTTGGAGTGATAATCGAACCATTTGGATCCATCTTTCTTTTTAGTTGTTGAATCTCTCTTTGCTTCTCGCCTTCAGGAACAGAGAGTTTTCCCCACTTTTCCACCCCGTCCCATATGCCTACTCAAAACGTTGAGGGGGTAGCCGCCCAGAGTTTAATCTTTTTGAGATATCTTAGCAAATAATTACATTATACTATATAAGAATCGGTTTAAAATAAACCAAATTTTAAGTTCGATTTGATCTGATTTAAAGTTCGATCAAGTTCTTCGGTTTTGTGTAACCCCAGTTTTAACGCAAAAAATTGACTAATTATAGTCTAAAAATCTTAAATTATAATGAACTTTTTAAGTAAACGTTCTACTCAACTATGAGATGAACAATAATTGAGACAATTTGCACAGGCCACTTACGGATCTGTATGACTATTTCCTTCGGTTAAACTAATTATTTCTATAAGGAGAAAAGAATGCAATGGCTAAGTGTTATATATGTAAACAAGATCCACGAATCAGAACATGCTTCAATGAGATCCTCACATCATGGTAAGGGGCGATTGAGATAACTGAAGAAACTATGAGGTTCAAACTGAAACAGGAAAAATAAAAAGAAAAAAGAACTACGAGGGTTAAACTGAAATTAGGCCGAAAAGGCCACTTCGAGAAAGATCGAAGTGTGCCGTTCATGAGATCTGGGCCTCGGCCCGATAGCTAAGCCCAAACCCAAAAGACCACCGTATAGAGAAAGGAGGAAAACGCTAGCCAGATGCTACCTCCCTCCTGTTCGCCCTCTTCATCCTGCGTTTCCGTCAGTTCCTCCCTGATCCTCATGTCCTTCCCTCTGCGCGTTTCCTCCCTCTGCTTTAGCTCGTGAAGGTCAAGGTTGCTTGTGTGGAGCTTGAGTTCCATCTCTGATTGCGGAGAAAAAGCAGTCCTCTGTAGCCGAGGAGAGCTCCGTGTAGCTCACTCGTTGAAGTCAACTCGTTAACATCCGAACGAATTTACACTTATCTTCGTCTATCTCAACATCGTCATCCTCGGTTTTCTGGTGTTTTTTTTCAGTTAGTAATTGTATCTGTATCAAGTACCGATGATGGAGAGAAAGGCATTTAAGACGAAGCTGTGTGTGTTGTATCAAAGAGGTCATTGTAATCGTCAGAGCTGCTCGTTCGCGCATGGAGAAGCGGAGCTTAGGCGGTTTGGCGGCTTCAGCTCTGGTAAACTGTTGTAACTCCTGAATTATTCTATTCGAGACAAATTTTCAGCGATTGATTTCTCCGATGGATTCATAGTTTGCGTCATTTTCTGGTGCGTCAGATCACGAGCTTATATTTTCGTCTTATATCTGAGCGTATCTATAGACCCTGGCTTAGAAATGTTCTGGAGTCTCGAGCGAGCATCTGTCGCTGCATCGTTCGTATGGTGTTCAAATTTTCACCAAAGGGAAATCGTATGGGAGTTGGAATGAGCTAAGAGGAATTTATGTTGCTTCATATGCATGAATTCGCAGATTCATGTATCTGTATGTTTATATAGTTCGAAGTTCTTGTTTGTATTTCCTGAGTGTGTGCCTGTCGATAATGTTTCTTCAACTTGCTTCATGCTGTTTCGCCTCTTATCGTTTGCTTTGAATTTTGTTTTCTAAAATTTTCTATATATGATCCTCATATGAATGCAGTGACATACTATTGGCTGCTTTTATCTCTGAAAATTTTTTTCAACACCGAACTTAGCAATGGCAGATGAAATGCAGTATTTGCCAGATATTGGAACTGTTTCTTCTGTTAATTCTGTTGTGAATTTAAGGTCCATGATTTCTGTTTTCCATCTTCACCATACGTTTTCCTAATAAACTTCATTCAGCTGAGGTATATAGTTATTCTATATCTTCAGATGGTGTTGACTGTGACCTAATTGATGCTATAAGTTCTCCTTTTATCTGCTGATGCTGCAGTGCTCCTGTTTGTTAATCTGACCTGTTTAAGAAGGATCCAGTTAGAATGGCGTCAGGGGCTATATCTTTCTCCAATTTGTTGTCGAGAAGCAATTCATATTATTGTGGTCTGGTGGCTGGGCGTAAAACTTGTTCTGAATGGGATGACTGGGAGATTCTTAAAGCTGATAACAATATTGTTTGACAACTATCCTCGCTCATCATAAATCTACTGAAATACAAACTTTTGAGGAATCAACATACATCTACAGGAAAATGCTTTTTCATGTGATCTTTACATGATAAGCTGATTGTGTAACTGTGAAGTGTTCTGCTCATCATGCATCTACCATACAGTATATGTGTATATGGACCTTGTGATATTCTGTTGATCAATGTCTATCTCATGAGCACGCCAAGGGATTTCTGTAATGAAGATTGCAATCAGCATGGATCTATTTTCAGATGCTGTGTGTGGAATAGAGCCACAGATTTGTCTCTATTATATCAGGATATCTGGGCTGTCTGCATAAGTTATTACTTGGATTTCTTATCTCTAATATCCGTTGCCAAGGAGGGGATGTCTACTATCTGTGGACTCTGTTATACCCGAACTGGAGGGGGCTTGTTGAATATATAAACTGAAACTGGGGAACTTTTTTCCTATACATATGTGAATTTGCTAATTTCCACCCTCATGTTGGTTCCACAAGGAGGCTCTGTATCTCTTTGTTACTGTTTTATATATGTTTTCAGTGTTATGGTAAGCTTAGCTTCATCATATCTTATGGGCCACTGTATTGCTTGTATTTAAAGCTAAACCGACCCTAGATTATATCAGACTGGGAAGCCTTCTTTTATCATCACAGGCCGACGGGACTATAGAGACATTGACTTGAGGAATAAACTTGGCAGAAGGTATTCTCCTTGGAGAAGGTATCCTTCTATGAAAGATGCAAGAAGTCATCATACATTGCATGGTAAGAAACACTATCCTTATTGCGTTGTTTATTTCCTGAAGAGTAGGTGTTGAATTGCTATCCTTTTTCTTACTGTTCTCTTTGTGGAGTGAACTGATGTAATATGCCTTTGTGAACATGTCAAATCTATGCTTTTATGATATATTTTTTTGTCAAATCTAGTTTCTTGAAGCTTTTTACTGAAAAGTTCTCTAATATTGTGCTAATTGCAGAATACAGCCCTTCCAGGTCACTTGAGGACAGCAGGTATATAAACGTGAACCCCCCTGGATCCTCTACTTTGACATGTATTTTCTTAACCACTGCTAACTTCAAACTACTTCTACAAAAATCCAAAATCATGTTCAGTATTGACTTGCTAGAATATAGTTGTTTATTTGCCTCTGTACTCCTTGGTTAAGGATTGATGTGTGCAATATAGATTGAACTTCTTTAATATATATTTAATCTTCTTTTATCTCAAGTTTCTTTAGGTCAGCATGGGTAGGTCGTGCAGATTTTACCAGTATCATTCAATTCATTCTCCTTCAATGTGGACTCTTTTGATATCAGTTGTATCTGTAACTACAGTGAGAGGGAGCACCAGAAAAACCGCCATATGGAGAGTCAAAGTGATGTTTCAGGGAAACTATCTGGTGGTTCGGATTATGCAAGAGGAGGGAAACTGGTTTCATCTGACTCCAAACGTACTCTTCAAATGCAGGTTTGAAGTAAATCTTTAGTTATGGGTCTCTCAATTATTTCATAATTCTTTGTTTTTCTCTAAAAGACAATATCTTGAAAAGTTTCTTGATGTTGAGATTCTTTCAACTGCATGCAGTTGAAAGAAGTACTGTCAGATGTCAGGATGCTTGACCACAATAAAATTCAGCTGGAGGTAAGTATACTTATAGTTTGGGAGTTACTGTTTACTTGTTAGTTTTCTTTTAGCTGGTTTATTATACAGCAGCTACAAAGCTTGTAGCCTTTTAGAGGTCAGGCCTGATTGGCAACATGTTATCATGATGCTACTTCATTATGTTCAAGTGCAAAGATGGCTTTCAGCCCTTCCCGCTTGCATTTAACTTCTGGACATAGTTCTGCTAGCTGTTCTACCATTGAGGCTCCACTGTTTTATGATTCCTTGATGTTTGTGAAGGTTTACCTGGAAGAGAGTGTCCAAGAAGAGGATAGCCTTGCTTCTAAAATTGAGGAGCTTGAAGGGCAACTGCACAAAGAAAAAAAAGAATGTAGAAGGTAATATAATACTTTCCAGACTACTTGTTTTGTGCAAAATGCTTTACAAATGCTCAACATTGAAGCAGTCTGGAAGATTATTTCTCCATCTTAATTGTGTGCTGCCTCTCTTTTTTTTTTTTGGTGTTCTGATCGTTTTTCTTCAGGATTAACTCAAGGATCAAGAAATTTGTTAAAGCGCATCACCGTTACTCACGGTTGCAAGATGAACTAAAGAGGCAAAGTTTTCGTGTCTCTTCTTTGAGCAATTTTGTCATATTACTTTTTGAGTTTATTGAAAGCATCTTTACATTGGTGTCCTGCAATGCACTCCTGCCCTTGCATCATGGTGAGTTTTACTTCATGTTTGACTATAGATCGCAAAGCCAACTTCAGAAACTGGGGAATCAGCTCAGTTTCGAAGCTGTTGAAGGTGGTAACAGGGAAGAGGACTCTAGCATCAATGTTGTCAGTGATGGAGAGAACAACAACCATACTGCTAGCCCTTGGGATGAGTTGCAGACTCATGATCCACCAAGCATGAGAGTGCCAGACTTAAATCAGGCTTCACATGAAGAAGTACAGCCCCATGGTACTCCATTTAATTGTGTCCCTATACACCAGATGATAAATTAGGGTGAGGGAGATACAGGGGCTTCTGCGGTTGCTTTTGATTATTCACTAATGTCTGATAAACAGGGAGACTGAAGCCGTCAAGGTGGACATACTCTCACCGGAATCATGATGAGGAATTTTACACAGGGAGTGGTAAAAATAATGGACTATCAGCAGTAGAGCACATGCATAAGAGAGATAGCCACATCTCTTCTGCCATTTCGGTGGGTGACAAGGTGAGCTTCTCTTGAGCTGAATTTACATTTTTTTTTTGTTATACATCATTTTAGGAGTTGCTGATTATACATTCTACAGCCAGCTCTAACTGTTCAAATTTCTGGTATTTTAAGTTTCTTCTGTTAGCCAACACTCAATTTAGGTACTCAGAAATAGAGAAATAATGCAAATGAACTAAGTTGGTGAAATAGTTTGTGAAACTCTCTTGCTCACAATTGTTATGAGATGTGTTTTTTAAACACATCCTCTCTTATTTGGTAGTCTTGACTGCAAGTCATGTGCCTGATTATTGTTGCAGGGACGAGGTTATTGCAAACACAAAGTATAACTTTATTTATGAAAGAATCAAATCTCTCTCTCTCTCTAATGAATAGATTTTTTACCTTTTTCTCCAATCTATATCATTGAAAGCCTTGAATAGGTATGTAATAGGGAACTTACTGAGGCTGCAGTCACATGGTTCTGCACAGGTGTTTGGATCAGCAAATGCATCAGCTGACATAACTGATGAAGTTATCCTTAATAAGGAGGCGGAGCTTGCTTTTACTGGGAATGATGAAGCTGCAGCTTTCCAAAATAAAAGGTGGTCATTTGCAATTCCCACAGTGTCTCCCAATCATAAGAGATCTTACAGACAGGTACTTTCATTCTTCTTAGCCTTGCAGCTGAAGGGGATGAAGAAAGCTGTGTGATACTGGAAGTTATCCAGTCTTATTTTTAGGTCCATCAACTTCTATGTCCTTATGGAAATTATGGCATCCTTGTGCATAGGTTTCCTGTGCAATTGCAAATGATTTGAAACCTGCATAAATGGATGGATGCACATGCATTTTGTCTCGGGCATAGTGGTCCTTGGGTTGTTTTGTTTTTGTTTTTCCTCCCTCCTACCTCTGACAGTCATTGCTATCTGCAGTGCACGGTCGATGATGCGAATGTGGATCTCATGGGCAACCTCGAGCGTACAGAAAAGGTGGATGTAGCTAGTACTTCTTGATCTAGTACCATGAGTTTTCGCTCATTTTAACTACTATTCATTTTGCAAATTTTCTACTGGCTCTTTTTAACTCTGGTCCTTTTAAACTCAACGTTCCTCTTTCTTGTACATAAGCGCTTTCTAGTTATCAGTAGACCTGATGTGGGTTTATATTGGACTTCTGGGGATGCGGCTTCAGCCTTCCTCTGAGCCCTCTGAGTATCCATTTTGTTGATGCACAAATTGGGATTCTTTCACAATATATGAGTGTGACAGCCATACCAGATGCTGAAACCTGCTGGGGAGCCTATTATGACGGGATGAAATGGGCAATATCTCAGGAAGCATGGCAAATCTCGTCAAGTAGTACAATAAATGAAATAATTGAAAATTTTTGCCCGAGTCTAGAGAAGAATCTATCTATTGTTTCCTGACAAAATTGTATGGGTAAATCAGAATGGCTGGTCAGGCATAAGATAGATATGAAGGGGAAAACCGTGAAATTGACTCTATACGGAGACGGAGCTGGAGCTGGAGCTGGAGCTGGAGCTGGAGCAGCAGAATGAAAGGCTGAAACAACCTTCAGGCCAATGAAGAAGCAAACGGCTCACCCCCGCTGGGATAAATATCTTCTTCTTGACACCTGGAACACTTGCATTTGAAGCCGTAATCTGCGAGTGCTGCTTGCCTTTCTGCGAAAGTAAGGTCCTCATCTATGTATGAAATGGTGACCTGTGTAACACAAGGGAAATGTCAATTTCCCCTGCCAATATGGCCTCAAAAGGAAACGAACTCCCGCATAAGTTACCTCCTCGCCTCTGCGAATGGGTCTCTGGGCAATTATTGTTGCTCGGCCATCCCTGTCCTGATCAGAACAAGAGACAAATGTTGCAGTCGAAGGGGAAAAAAATGGAATGGGGAATGTCACGTAAATCAAAGGATTCATCATACCTCGTCTCTTTTGAAAGCTTTTGCATTGGGAAGGCACGAATGATTCATACAGCTTTGCAAGGGGAAGAACGCAGAACCTAACATGGGGCAGAAGTAGGTTGAGAAATAAATCTATAAACATGTGAACAGGCATGTTAGTCAACTATAGGGTACAATAATACATACCTTCGCAATTAACTGAGTACTCCTCCCCAAGAGCATCCAGAATTGGCTTGGTAACTTTCTCGGCTTCCTCCTGCCGACAGAGAAATGGAGCTCAGTTACTGATGCTTCCAACCAGGTGTTAAACACGTTTAGACCTTGACACTATCATATTGCACCTTTTTGTAAGATGGAAGATCATCTATGTACAAAAAGTAATCTTCCACTGGAGATGCTACCACCAGATCACTGTCAATTCATCAATAGATCTCGTAAATGTCTATTCATACAATTAAATATTTGAGAAGTAGCAGTCAAAAGCCATGTTTCCAAGTTTCGGAGCATTTTGAGAGTATTTTATTTTAGTGTAGAAATAGAGCAATCGCTGTTCCATCTATGATTGGCCCATTATATGAAGCTGCAGCAAAATTGATCTAGACATCTTGAGAAATAGAACGCTAACTGAATTGAAAGGAGATGAATCACTAGACTGGATATACTGGACAGAAGTAAATGAAATCAACAGGGACTTATGTTATTGCTCAATAATCTAATGCCAACACAGATTGACACATCTCTCCCTCTCCCCCCTTTTTTTGCCCTCAAACAGGTTTGACACATCTCTCACCGTATACCAGACATAACCCAAATATCATAACAACTGAAAGTTTCATACTGTTATAACCACACTATATGGAAAAGAATATCAACAAGTGGTATATTTAAAATTTTAGAGTACTGGCACGTAGAGTGAATCAAGCAATGCATTTTGAACTGATGCTGGTTATTGCTAGTAAATTTACATGTATTACAAAGCAATTTATTTGAGTACAGGATCACAATCATTAACAAATAACATCTCAATTGACAAAGCATTACCAGTCTCTTTGCTTTGCACATTAAAATTAAGATGAGAAAGAAGATTTCAAAGATTAGAGGACTCACAGATTATTCAATTCAAACATGCCAATGATATGTCCATATATTTCAAGTGAAAATACTGGTGCAAGTCAAGGAACTTGATTCTCTAAAATAAGTACTACTGATGCTTGTTCAGCCAAAATGTACTACTGATGCAGAGAAGTAAACTAAGAAAGACAGTCCTAATGGTAATTGCATAAAGAACTGCAAGGATACGTGGGGCACATTCTTTGACAAAGAAAGCTGCCCTTAGGAGTTGCAGAGACTGAAAATGGTCAAAGTGGGACATCAGAGGGATGAAATGAATTTGCTATAAAATACAATTGTCAAATTTCTTCCCTTGGTATATTTTTTAACTGGCACTTTCAGATGATAGTACTTTACCATGAATGCTAGATCTTTTATTTGCATCCTGAACGCACCTTCTTCAGAAGAAGCAACATCCTCTGGCAGTGCAACACATTCCCACCACCTAGAGTCATTTTACTTTAAAATAACATATGTCTAAATAAGCGGCAGAATAGTAACAGAGAAATGCCAAAGTATGTGGCATTGCGCAAAAAACTTCACCTTTTCTTGTGTCCCACTGATATTGGTTTCCACGCCTCCAAAAGTAATGACAGATCACAAGTGTTTGCGATATCTGGTGATGCTTGTTGATTGAGACGAGCTGCCGTCAACCTCCTATATCTTAAGATGGTGAAAGAAATGGCCTGAAAGAGAAATATCAAATGATCACACTATTCTATCAGTTATTTGACACATCTACAAAGAGTAGGAAATCAACCACCTTACATAACAGAGACAAATTAAGTTGGTTAAAAACATTTAAATATTGCAGATAAGTGGGTGGAGATCAAGTGCATGGAGCAATAGCAAAATTTCATGCAATAAACATACCTTGGCTGCAAGAAGAAAGATGTCATTTGTTTCTGCAAGGAAAGGGATAAAATGCAATTTCAGTCATAAGAAAAGCCCAGGGGAACAAACTACAAGAGCCATCTGGCACTGATTTTTGAATTTCAGGATCAGAAAATGAATGCCAAGAATGTTTTACCGTTGGCATGTTTAATGAACCGTAAAAGGGCCTCCCTAGATGATGCTTTTGACCCCTCTCCAGAGCAAAGTAACGAATGAAATGAACTCCAGTCAGCATCTGCACAGTGTTTGCTATAGAAGTACTGTTCAATTAATACACCAAAGTGGTTGACTGGGAAAAGTTTAAAATATTGACAAAGGAGCATAGCAATGACCATTAACAGTGGATTTAAGAGGTGAAAGATATTCATAATGAAGAAAGACACATCCATTTACTATATTATTCTTCCAAAATATGTCTCTCGTGTCATAAATAAATATCAATCTTTCAGTATCTAGCCCCAAAAGAAAAAGAACAATCAGCCTTTCATTTCCAGCAGAAGCTAATACTCCTTTGTCACAACTTGAGAATATCATCACATATCAGATGTTAGATTGCCAGTTTAGTCATTCACTATCATTGTTGTCTGACTTAGTATATGAGTAAAAAGAAATTAATATGATAAAATTGAAGACCAAATCAAGGTATCAAGTTGATGAACAAGAAGAAAAATGTTACTGTCAAGTTGCCATACCTGCAATAGTGAGCTTCTTTGCATCCCCCGGAACATGCAACAACGGAAGGCAAAGAAAACTCCTCTGAACAAGGCAAAATCAATTCACCATCCATTAGCGACTCAATAGTTTCCTTTGGTACAGGCATTATTCCTCCTTTGCTGCTGGATCCACATGTTTCCATCTTGTCATAATTTGCATTGTAGGGAATGTCTTCATCATCCGATGAATCACATGCACGCTGAGTGCAGGAAAGATCAGACGAGGTTTCTACATCACATCCATGATGTGGATGAGTTCCTAAATCTTGGAAAAACAATCTCCTTCCAATTTGAAGTTCCACTGATCCAATAAAGCAGAAACAGAAGCTACATACTAGACAGTCAATCTGCAAATTCAAGAAGTATTAAATACAGCGAACCAGAAATATCAGGACCTACTGCTCTATCTGTAGTTTCGTAACCATAGAACCTTATTTGATGAATGTTGGGACCCAAAGAGCATGTCATCCCTTAGAAGAAGCTCTCCTTCTTTAAAGTCAACATTAGCATATACACCTGCATTCAGGCAGATCGAGCAAATAGTCAAAGCAAATTCAACGATAAGTCACCCTAGACATAACTTTATTCTTCTCACTTTGCTTATGCCAAACTGTATCAACAATTTCACACAATAGGTCTCAAGCTTGGCTGTGCTTTCAACGTGAAAGCTCATTTCTATATCCACTGGAAAGAAAACAAGTAGCGTGGTTGCCTAGAATAACACATGTTTTTGCACTGCCGCTTCAAAAACAATGTTAAGCAATAAAATAGGAAATCAAAGCTACAAGTTCGAGTAACAACATCTATTTTCCCCAAAAAAAAAAACACAAACACGCACACAACCACCAGTTGAATAACGCAAATCTTCAGTCTAGGGGAAAAGCACGTTGAACAATTCACGTGCATGTTCGGATAAAGATGAGTAAAGTACCTAGAGATTCTTCTGGTCAAAATTTCAAATGCAGTGGTCTATCCAAATAATAGATTAAGTGGTTCTGCATAATAGATTGCTAAATAATTTAGTCCTACCACCACAGTTTCTTATCAAATTTACGAAAGACAGCAGGCAGAATATAGGAAAAATTCTAAACCAAACATCTGCCAGATGTCACTAATCTTCACTGAACCACTTCACGTACTACGAGAATTCTATCCAAGCCACACAGTCTTCTAAAAACATTCGCCGCCGCTTAAAATAATGAAACAGCAAAAGTTAAAAGAGCCGAACATCTCTCAGAGGGAACGATAGACCATACCTTTTCCGATTTCGCCGTCGTGCTTGACTGTGATTCCGCGGCATTGCCTCGACTCCAGAAGCCGATCAAAGTACTCCTGCACGAGCCAATCGTTGCAGCTGACAATATTAAACGAAACGGTAAAACTGGAGATAAACTGGCCTACTGAACTTCAGTTCAGCTTCTGAATATAGTAGACGCACTCGAACATGAGTGGTAGAGAGATAGAGAGATGAATTGCCTGAACTTGATGAGGAGGAGGAGGCTTGAGGAGAGCGGAGATCTCCGCGGCATACTGCTCATCGAATGGGCATCTGATATCCATTTCAAGTCTCCGAGAGGGAAGCCCTGTCTAGAGAGTATTTCAGCTGAGGAAAATGAAACTAAATCCGCTGGCACGGCGCCGGCGGGGTATATTTATAGGCCGAGTACAAGGGTATTAAAAAGGATCTTTCCCCAATGGTGCTTGGACCCGGGCGCATTGCACCCGCGCACCCCGCGCTTCGCTCCACATTGCAGGTGCCCTAGTAGGTACAGTACCCCATTTGCACGTATAATTCTCGGTAACGTCTCCCAAAATACTAAGTTTTATTTGCCTTAAGATTAGTAAGCTTTAGATATATTCTCAAATCTTCCTCATTATATAACCGATGCGAAATAGTGGGTAAGACATTTGGTAAACAGCAAAGAATTGAGATGGCCACACCCAAAAGATATCCTAGGACCAAGTCATAGTAATCCATCCAATTTCTCCCTCCATATGTATCTTAACTGTCAGATTTAAGAAGCCACAAAGATTAACAAAAAAAAAAAAGAGTCAAATACAAAAGGCCACAAGTCATCTGACATCGATGTCCATTACATCTACGGCATGCAGCTTCGTCGGCAAAAGCATGGCGTACAGCAGGACAGTGGCAAGCTTTGTCAAAGAATACTAATACATTTAGATGAGTACAAACAATATACCAACATAGAGGAAATACCATCATTCCATGAATTGGGAGAACAAAGAGGTCTTTTAAAGGAAATCTAGGAACGTGGCTGTTGATCATTAAGGAAACTTTGTGCCCGGTGGGCCAACGAAAGAGCTAGTAGGAGGGGCGCAAAGCACTCCTTGAACAGATTTATACCAACTCATGTTGTCTTTCTTGCAATCTTTGGATCACTCACATGCACCCGAAAAACTGTTCCAGGGATGGCGAGGTGACGACGTTCGGAGCAGTCTTTTCTGGCCTACCATGAGATATTTGAAGTTCATATTTGATGAATCTCTGCAATCACATCCATCGCCACATCTTAGCACATTAACTTACACAGAGGACTGCAATGGCCATTCTGACAGTTAAACAACACTTTTCATCTTAGAGTGGAGAACTTACAGCCAACTGAGATATAATTTCAGGATTTGTGTCGACGTGCCAGTCCGGTTCTAGCTGCCGAACAAAAGATGATCGTCCATTCTCCGTGCTACAAAAGAGAACCTGCAAGCACAATTTTCACATTTTTAAAGAACAAAAGCATACAGATGCAAGGAAGAAAAGGATGTCTGTTGCATGATGAAATTGCAATAGTAATCATTTCATGCTACTCTTGAGCCATCAATCGGATTCATGTTTCTTAGAATTGGATCTTTTTTGGAAATAGGGGAAAACTGAGATTTCATGGAGGATTTCCTTTACCTTGTCCTTCACCAAACCTCCAGATGTGAAAACACCAGCATCTTCTAGAGCCAAAAGAACCTTTTTCTAAAGATGAAATTTTAACAAATTAAATGGCGAAAAACACAAAATGGAGGAATCTTCCATTACATCTACAATAAGTACATAGTCATGGTAAATCTTATGCTGTTAGATTAACAAATTCAGAGGTGTCTTTCACGTGAATGATAGGGGAAATAGAAATTCAGAAATGACTACGCTTGCATGAAAACAGAAAGACATTCAGAAGCTTATTCTCAACACACCTCACTTTCATCATCCAAGACTTTTTCCATTAGATAAAGATCGCAAAATCTGGTAATCTCCAGCAGCACTTCCAGAACAGATGACCTTACAGTCACTTGTCTCTGCCCAAAAAAGTCAATGATGCACTGAATCTCTAAGAAAGAGTCCATCCCAAGGTTAAACAGCAAAATCTCTACGATACCTGAAGTTCCTCTGGAGTTTTTTCCTCAAGAATTACTCCAAGTAAACGGCATGTTACCTGAACAACCAAGAGACAATCAGAAATTTATGGTGAATTCAGCAACTTTCACATTTTTGCCAGTATAACATTCCAAACTTGAAAGAACTTCCACCTTAGCAAGCTAATCCAGGATGATGTTTATTACAGACACTACAACCAACAATTTGTGCCATGAAATAGCATTTCTATAAGAGTGTGGCATAAATAATATGAACAAATATTAAGAAATGAAAGGAGATAAAACTCAATAAGATCACAATTACAGTGGACGACATAGAAGTCCACACAAGAAGTATAAATACACTTTTTGCGCAATATCTCAATATAGCACTGAAATATTTCATAGATTACCTTTCTGCCTTCACTCAACTTCTGCCTCACTATCTGCCCAAGAGTCGGCTGAAAGGTATGAACAAGAAATACTTAGCACCAATGAAGAAAAAAGACCAATTCATTGAATGCAGAAACATTACAAGGAATCAAGTGAACTTTGGTCTACCTTCACCGGCCGAAAAAACTCATCAATGACATTCTGTGCTCTTAAATCCTCTGAAGTAGAACAAACCCCAGCAGGAACTGCTGCCTCAGCTGTCTGAGCATTTACACCAGAGCTGCTTGGTGGAGGAGCTTGCCGCTTCTGGATCCTCCTCCAGGTACCAGTAGGCGATCGTAACAGTCTCCATGTAAAGATGACGGCAACAGCAAAACCAGCAATGGCACCCACAGACAGAGAATTCTAATGACAGTTTGATTAGTGCTAGTGGCAAACAACGAAGCTTAAGGACAGGAGAAGTATTCATGACCGCGCTCAAGGAAGCAATCTTTTTTGGCTGGATGCTCGAGGAGGTAATCAAATAACATGCGATTTCTCATGCAAAACGTTTTTGACAAACCAAATAACATGCGAAATTGACCTTTTCTGATGCAATTTATTCTTATTTGACCTGAAATTGACGATTTCTACCATTTTCTTACAACTCAGTGACTCGCTACTCAGCAAAACCAAACAGAAACCCAATTTTAGGGCATCGATGCATGGAGCAATCGAAAACGTGTAGTGTAACTATCAGATCCATGAAGAACTCCGCTTCGATATCAAAAGCAAAACAGGGTGAAAGGGAGATGCTCACCATGTTACTGAGGGAGGTCGAGAAGAGGTTCGAGAACTTGACGGTGAGATACGCACCGAAGCGCTTGATCAGTTGAAGCAGCTCGTCCTTCGAAGCTTCTGCCATGGCTCTGGGGCAAACGTCGACGATCAACCCAAAGAATTTGGGCGCTCGGAGGAGATCAACTGTCCATTGATCGAGCTACCGCCTGGGTTTCGGCGAAGGAATCGGGATTTCTTCTGATGCGTCCGTCAACTAAATCGTAATCGGACTTCACGGCGCCGGGTGGTCGGGGGTGGGTGTGGTAGGTTCCCTTCTCTTTCTACAATTTTTTTTCTCTTTCTATTTTGAGGATCCGTTTTAAGTCGGGTAGCCGACTTGTATTGATACACGGGTCCGGTTTCCGGAGCTTTTAGGGTCGATAGGCCCACTCATACGAGTCTCCAGAGTAAGGATCAAAGCTCCCAATCTTGAAACAATCTTGCATTCGTGGTCGAAAGACATGAACTTATCCTTGCATCACAGCCCGAATCCTGTGAGCGGACTGGCAGAATATCTTATACAATTCACCGATCGTCTAGCTCCTTGCTCCAATCGGTTGAGCTGACTCGAAGGCATCTCAATTGGGTATCGATACTGCATGTGAGAATTGTATAAGATGCAACTACTACAGGAGATGATGTACAAAAATGTGCAGAAGGGTGAACATAAGAGAACTCTGCTGAATGTTTGAACTTCAAGCACACCAGAAGGTTCAAGCAAGAAACTATTGCTCGATGAACGACGAAACTTGGGCGTAATTCGTTCTTTAGCATGCCGTGGTCAATTTCGTTTGTACATCTCCTGTGCACGACTGACATCTCTCAGATACCATAATTTTTCACGAGATCATACTCGAAGGATGAGGAAATACTGTGATTCTGGAACCATTTCATTACACGAGAATTTCTGTGTAAGCACTTTGTGGGTCAGTCTTCGAACAGATCCGGGGGAGAATTAGGATTAGATCCTTTGGCTGTAGCGTTGTCTGCTGGAATTTCGGGCACGTCCATGGCGCTGATATTGCTGGGCAGTGCGAGCGCCTTGTCGATCCTGTTCATTCCTTCAGGGCCATTCACGAGCTCATCTCTTTCGAGGTGCAGGCAGTAGCTCTCGAAAACCCGAGAGCTGACCACAACTCCGAAGTCCAGCAGGAAGAGCAGCTCGATCTCGAGCCTGTTTAGCTCCGCGTTGCTCACTCCCCCAACCCGAGCATAGAACGCATTGTTATAATGCCTGTCCATGATTACTCATCAGCAAACCATGAGACAAAAAATAACACGGAGTCAGCAATAAAACAGCATCCCCGGTTCCTGTCATTCTTCCCAGCGCATTAAAAGACTCTCAAATTGCAGAAAAGTCCAACATGCTCCATGGAACTGTCATCGAGTTTTTGACATTTTTGTATACAACAGATACCCTAAAATTCCGAATTCTCCGCACCCCCAACTGCCTAAATTTTTGAAAATCTTCTTCGAACAACCAGAATCATCAGAACGAGCTGCAACCAACAAATGAAGCAATCCCGTCTGAACTACTGCAATCCCATTTCATGTTTCAATTCCATTTTTTTACTGAACTGCAGCTAGGCACTGTGGGAAAAGGGATACTGTTGTTACTCACACATCATCAAGCATCTTGGAAGCAACCATGACGCTCGTGACGAGCAGGCGGTGCACGTTCAGCGAAACGACAAGAGAGTCGGGGTGCCTGTGGATGAGCCTGTCAATGTACACGTAGCCAACCACAAAGCATGCCGGGCTACAGCCCGTGTACTTGTAGATCCGCTCCAGGTACTTTGGTATGCTGATCACCGGAGCCCTGACCCCGTGGAATTCCTTCAGGCTCTTCCCGGCCTCGAGCCGCCGGCTCGCGAGGAGCTGGTCGTTCCGGGACACCAGACGCCCCAGGACCCCCGAGAGTATGGAGAGGACTCTCGGAGTGGCTGTCGTCTCTGGGGACTGGCTCGGTGGCTCTGGCCCGAGGGCAGGGGGGTAGGAGCCGATGGCTGCTAGCATTTACATTTCTCATATTTTGGTGGCGACGGAAGATTTTAAGTCTGCTCATTTGAGCTCTTTTTTGGGTGGCTCACAGAGCACGTAGGCCACTGGAGAGTTTTTATTGTTATCTTCATAGTTGGTGATGGGTGTTCGACACGCGTACATCTATTGGTCCAGCAGTGATAATGTGCCGGATTGTACTACTAGACAAAGGTAATGAAATGGATCCCTGTCGGATTCTAAGCTGATGTCTGGTACTTTATAGAAATCCTAAACTGTTTAAATCATGATTTTTTTAAAAAAAATTTAAAACTCAAACCTATAAATATCGAATTATTTCAATCAAATCTATCGAGATTATATTGTTGAACGGTGAGAATTGAAAATGTCAGCACTCAGCAAACTGAATAAACCTGTCACGCCTTAGCCCTAATGAAAAGATGACACGATCATAATGGGCGAAATATTATGGCCCCAGAGTGAGCATGTGCTGACTTGACTAATGAAGAGCACCAGTTGACGATGCTTTGTCTCTCGACACGACAAAAGAAACTATAGTCGGTGGTCGATGGATCCAAACAACTTGCTTCTTGCACTTCCTTTGTATATCGCAGGGTATTAAGAGTTGGACTTTGAATTTGAAACCATTATACTCCATTACTTCTCTACCCGAAGAACGCCCACTGGAAGTGGCCAAGAATCTCTCAGGTGGTGATCGAGAAGACGATGAGAAGAGGACCGTGAGGTAGTTCTTCCAGAGCTGAGTGAAAAATTCATGCCCCCTGCGGCTTAAGATTGGCTTGCCACTATCCGTAGAGGTAAACCTGCAGATTTGATCATAACACAGCCAAGATTTGACGCTGGTTGATCTGTTCTAAAAGAATCTCTTCATGGATTGGGTCGAAGTTAAAAGGTTCAAGATGCTCTCACCCTGCCCCACAACCGGTTCCCTCTAGTGATTCACGTAATTAATCATCAGAACATCTCTCCCTTTGGGAGAAAAGACGGAGTCGCCCTGGAGCTCCAGTCCAGGGCTTCTGCAGGGAGTACCCCACCTGTTTCATCTGTGCTCTTACTTTCCGGGGATGTCTTGAGCCAAGGAACTTTTCGGGCCATCAAAATTACGCAAGTCAAGGAATTAATAGGGGCAGGAAGTAAGAGCACAGACTTGTTAAATCAATATATGAAACATATGACCAACGAGAGTAAACAAATGAAGAATAATAAAGGACTGAATTTATCAATAAACAGTTCATCTGCGGGATGTTTAGATCATTGCAGTTCATGAGAACAAGCTCAATCATTTATTCCCAACACGATTAAAAGATCTCAAAGCTTTAACGTTTCACCGACATTTCCTGCAATTCAGCAATGACAGGATAACCCCTAGCAGTTCTACTTTGGACTAAATATGGAGTTGCACTAATCTCCCCTTCCTCTTGCAACGATAGATCTAATTTCATGTTGCCGGCAAGTGAACGGCTGGCGCCTCGAACTGGAAAAGGGCACTGGCAGAATCAAAGGAAGGCGATCGGCTCTTTTTGGGTTTCCTTGTAATAGTTAGTCTTAGCATCCGTGCCTCGCTGTGCCGATGCTGCAGCTGCCAGGAGCTTCATCTCCACCGAAGCTCCAACAACATATCTCTGCGTGATTCTCCGGCAAGCCAGGCAGAGGATGCATCTTACATGGCGAAAGGCCAGGAAATTAGCCGAGTGGACTCTTCTGTCACAGCCTACACAAAGGAACGCCTTGTCCGCTGGGCAGTACAGGGCTGCCCGCTTGCCACACAGCTCGCAAGAAGCCGGGGACTCCGAAGCCAAGGAGAGGCCCTCCTGGGCTGTGTTCTCCGATCTGCCCCTGCACATTTTTCTGGAAGGAGAGAGGATGGTGAAGATGGAATGGTCGAAGTGAGGAGAAGGAAAGAGTCCAGTCGCATTTATAGGAGTGGGTAGAATTGTGGAAGTATGGTAGCTCCAGTCCCTTGTGGGTCGTACAATTTTTCTTTTAAAAACAATTATCAGGTGCACTGAAAGTATGACAGTAGTGGGTTGGTTATATAGATTATGGAGAGTTCTGCTCGATCCTTATACATTTGTGTATTCTCGTACGTGACACGACCGAGAGCCACTTGGACCGCAACGATCTTTGTGGAACTCTTGTTTCTTGTTTTCTTTAGGGACGGACCAGTCATGATCTTGCACCTTTCCTCACCTTTCTTTACTTAGGATACGACACCGCCTTTAGCTTTCCATCTTCTTCTTATTTCGCATCGTGTTGAAACATCCTACTTAAAAATTTGTGATGGTCCTTCAGCTTCCAACCCAAAATGACTCCACGTCCGGTCAATATATTAATTGGTAAAAAATCATTAAAAAAATATTTTTTTTCAATTACTAAAACTCAAATTTAGAATATTATTTAAGAATAAGATATGTTCAATCACCGGTGAGACTGATTGATATTCGAGAACTTAACAATTTACTATCGGCTTAGATTTTAGTGGGTTTTGCCATCTAAGAATCATTGATCGATGGCTACATAATACATGAGGTTGCGGTTGGTGATGTCTTACGTTTGGGTTGGATTGGATATGGGATATGGCCTCCACGGGGTACTTGCTGGAGGACACGTGGACGGTCGTGAGTTGGGAGAGTCAATGTCCATGTCCCTTGACCTGTTTCTATGATTTTATGTCGACAAACCTGTCCACTTGTATGGCTGAGGCTTGTGAAAGCATTAGCTTAGGGCTTCATTTCACCATACGATGGGAGTGCTCCCAACAAATGGATGCGGAAGCCTTGTGAATAAGGAGTAAGAGCATGTTTATCCGATGCGGGGATCTGTTAACAGTGGATGCCCATCGAGCCGCTTGCCACAACACGTTCAAATGTCCATCCGGCCTTTCACACCTTCTTAATTGTCTGTGCGTTATTTATTTTAGTTAGACTTGGCAATCCGTGTTGTGCTATGTTTAAATGGGTTCGTGTCAGAGATCATTTAATCCGCACGCAACATATTTATTACATGGATCAGAAGTATCTAACTCGAACACAACTTACCTAATTACGAATTGATATGACACGATTCGATTCGTTTAACCTGTATATCTTAAATATATAGATATGTGTGTGTGTCATTTACATGATTAATAGAATTAATACCATAAACACCTATATACGCACTTAAACATCTTAAATGCCTTGACAAGTTTAATTTATATTTAAATAAATTTAATTAAATGGGTCTAATAGTATCTTATCAAATTATACATGTTCAATTCGTATTAATATGTTTATTTAAACGAATTATATGAGTTCCACCCGTTTAGATACGAAACATGTTTATATTCAATTTAAACTCATTTAATTTCGTAGTAGATTATGATGTCGTGTAAAGGATTATCAGGCCTATTTCTGGCTCTTTTATGATTTTCTATATTTTTCTATGAAGCTTAATTTGGAACTCAAGTTGGCTTTTCGTAAGCATGCTACCATATTTCTTTGAATCGAGGCTCGCCTTTCCGCTTCCCTTTTCGACCGAGCACCGACTAGCTTGACTCGAACCAGGGCTGTGATGATCGGGTATATTGACACGACACGGTTTCGAGTGCCTGAAGGATTAGGTGCACTTGCATCCATACCGATGCGACAAGCCTCTCCACAAAAGAACCCATCACCATTGGTAATCACCTGGTATTTAAAAGTCCAACGAGTTGTAGTCTTTGCTCTTTGCTTTCCATCCACAAGAATACCCAGGTTGGTTTCCTCTGTTGAGCTTAATGGAGTTATGATAATGTTGAGTGACCAGAAAAGTTGGATTAGTTGATCGATCCTTGAATCTAGGTTGACTTGTCCGTGTGATGACCAATCCCTCGGAAAGGAATGTGTGTGTGTGTATATATATATATATAAAAATGTGCCAGACCAGTCAGCAGAGTTCCACCTTCCATAGGAAAAAGCAGCAATGCTCCGTTGTAGTCAGTTCAACAGAAACCAACTCCAACTTGCCAGCTCTGGTCGCAGAACCCCCACCAGTTCTATAAATATTGTTCTCCCACCGAGCCAAATCTTTCAACACACATTTGATTTCGATGTCCACTCTCCCTCTAAGATCTGATTTTTGCGCTCGATAAATTCCTTGGATTCCTTGTTACGATCACCGGCCATGACGATGGCAGTGCTGGGAATGTTCAAGCACTTGTTGCTTGGAGCTTTATTTACCGAACTTGCTGTAGCAGCTAACTACACCGTGGGGGGTCCTAAAGGGGGCTGGGACACGGCCACAGACCAGAAGACATGGGCTTCCTCTCGGTCATTCCGAGTCGGAGATAATCTCAGTAAGTTGTGCTGTGACACACACTGCCGCACTTTTTGACTGATATGGTGAGACTTGGATTACGATTGATTCGAGAGAGTGCTGATCACCCGAGTTAAAATTTTTGTTGGATGTTTTTTTTTTTTCAGTTTTCCAGTACTCCGCAAGCCACGACGTGACAGAAGTTACGAAGGCAGATTACGACTCTTGCCAAGCAACCAATCCGATCCAGACCTACAGTGGCGGTCCGAACGTAATTGCTCTCACTAGTCCGGGTAAGAGGTACTTCATCTGCTCGACCCCTGGCCACTGCTCTGCCGGAATGAAGCTCGCGGTCAGTACGCTCGCCAGCTCATCAGCAGCACCAGCGGAATCTCCAGCAGAGTCTCCTCTGGTTCCAGGCCCTCTGGCATCTCCACCAGCTGTTCTTGGGCTCACTCCAGTACCATCTCCAGCTCCGGAAATATCCGTCACTTCACCATCAGAGTCACCGGTTCCAGGAATGTCCTTCCCTTCACCGTCGGAGTCTCCGGTTCCTAGCAATTCTGTCTCGGACCCTCAAGTTCCAGACTCTGAGGGTCCAACAAGCTCAACTCCCCTGACCCGAGGTACTACTGCTAGTTCGCAGGATACACCTGCTTCATCTGCTAGCACAGGTGGATTTCCAGTCGATTTTGGCAAGGGCCTAAGCTTTGCGGTCGCAATGCTTATAGCTCTATTAGTATGATAACATTATCAGAAATGTTAGCATTCGGATGTTGGTTTGATTCAGCAGATATCCTGTTTTATTTGTCCCATTTCATCAGAGAGCTACCTAGATCTGCCTTTGTATTCCATGTAGTCCGAGTATCTAATCTTGGTATGAATCTGTCACAGATTCTCTCCTTGTCCAAATAATAACAATAGATAAAGAACATTGGGTCCTGGCTTAGACATTTCCTACCGAACTGGGAGCCTCAGCACCTCCACGGAGAATTGCGAAGTCTTCATGGGATGAAAAAACTCGTTGTATGGTCTGTGAGAGTCTCCACATCACGGACATAAATATGGTAATTCAACAAGAAGAGAGACAAGCAAGAATTAAGGCATGCAGAACCAACATATTGGCACGCATCTGATGTTCTTTAGGTTACCTTCTCTAACAGAAAATGCCTGGACCAATTCAATTCTTTGCAGTGGAATCTTAACCTGTCCCAGTAACACATTGAGAAGGTTCCAAGGCAGATGAACCTAAACAATGGAAGATTTGTGTCCCCCCAAACTTTTGAATGGTCTTCGAATATCCAGTCAGTTCCTTTTGCATCTTATGCGGTGAACTGGGTCACAATCCAAACAGCAACACTCAAAATGACAGCTTTGTACGATTTAGGTGGCTTTCCAGGCTCCAACAGTGAACTTACCTCTAGGAACCTTAACGTGAATCGAATTAATTTATGTGGGAGAGATACTCGAGAGTGATAATGTTAATATCCTGAACAGAAGGGAAGTGCGGAGGACATGCCTTTCATTGAGCCTGTTTCCCCTCATCTTCTCTCGGACTGCCTTGGATCCTAACCCATTGCACGGTTCGGGTTTGAGCCTAAAATAGCATCCGGACTAGGTATAAGTCAAACAGTTTGATAAACCATTCTTGTCGAGGAGGGAAATTCATTCTTTCCAATTTCAACTACAATGCTCCAACGGAGGATAAGATGCTTAACGATTACAACAAATAAGCAACTTGAGGCTTCCCGGATCTCCGAAGGAACAACCAACTTCTACACCGGAACCATATAGAGCCAAGTACCAATGTGCCAAGCTTTCCAACGAAAACATGATTAACAATATAAAGATGCATTTTGAGCATGGTCTGCTCATCCCAAGGATCAACATGCTTAATAACCAGTGGCAGCAAGTTAATTCTGTTAATCCGAATCAGTAACTCATTGCAGTGTAGAAGCAGTCAGTATCCCTTTATCCAACTTGCTATCACAACATATTAGACCTTGATCAATCTCTTACATTGAGAAGAGTAGCAAGTACATAGTTAATATATGCTGCTGAAACGGCCGGAAGAGTTGAGTTAAGAACAGTATCCAGTATGCTGCTCAGGCATCTGGTAAGCTATGAACACTACGAATCACAGATCAGTCTTCCATTAACAGGTCAGGACACGTAGGTCTGGTCCTTTCAAAATGACATGTTGGATCGATCACTCCTGATACATGCGTGATGTAAGATGTACATGACTAGCTGAACTAGAACAGAATGCACGAATAATTCACAGGGTCATAGATTTGATTTTCCCCTTGTGCTAAGCCACTCACACATGGACCCACCTAGATTCACGGTCTGTTTTATGTTCATGGCTGGGAGAATTTTGTGATTAGACAAAAAAAGAGGCAGGATGATGTTTTCATATATTCAAATTCAAACAGAGTTTCAAGTTCCTTGGTTATCATTACTTCTACTTCAGTTCATGTTAACAGGAAGTAAGAACTTATCTATATCGAGCACTACGATCCAACGGACCAATCACCTGCACTGAATTGAAACATATGTGTCTGGGTTTTATAAAATGTAGGAAAGCCTGTCCTGTTTCTTCTACTGCAATGATTTGATCATTTACATTCAACAAAAGCCAGATACTAAGGGCGGGGCAGGACTAGAAGGCAAACCCAGAAGAAGGATGAGAGAAGCCGGCTTCTTCTTCAGCATACCTGTAATCAGCCAGCCAGTTGGAGCCATCCGCGGAGTCAACTTCCACTGGTTGCTCGGCCAGAGAAAGAAGGGGAGAAGGAAGAAGCTAGCTAGCAGTGTGATGAACACAGGACGAGAATATCTGTACCTGTTAAGGATGCTCCAAAAGGAAGGATTGAGAGAGAACGAAAAGGGCCGGTTGGATGTTGTCATAGCCTCATAGGAAAGAAGAAAGTGGAGTGAAAGGAAGTCTGAAAGTGAAGGAAAAGCGTAGGATTGAAGTATTGAACGGCACGGAGTGTGCTGCTCACTCTCTCCTTCTCTTTCTAGTCTTTCCCTTCTATAAGCATGGCAAAGTGAAATGATTCCCTCCCAAGCACAAGGAGGGTATGTATGCAGGCATGAGGGTACTATGAAGATTGATCGTCCGAGTCCTTGAGAGCATGGCAATAGATGAAGAACCTTGGTAGGACAACGCTTATTTGATTTTAACCTAAATCAGAAAATATCTCAGAGGTCCCAGCAGATAAATAATCAACATACAAAAAATCAGCACCAGAACACAATCCAATCTGTGTCATTCTAACTCATCTCCAAATGAACAGAACTGGGGAGTAGCCACAGCAACTGCATCCACCGGGAAGAACATTGAATTTAGTTTGAATTTCCATCCCTGGCTTAAGCCACAAGGGTGCTGGCAGTGGTGGATTCGCTGCAGAACAGAAATCAATCCCCAGTTAAAGTCAACTCATACTCCACAGAAGAATTACTACCCAAAATCATCAAGCATGATCACTCAATCCTGACACGTATACGAAATATATGAATGTCACAAAAGAAACCACATAAAAATTAACTGCAATGCTAAGGCCGAAACACGGTATCATATCAGTCTTATACTCTTTTTCAGAGTCTAATCCCGAGCTAAGGTCAGGACGTTATACGTTCACAAAATTTTATACTTTCAACCATTCACGGAAATGCAAACAAACAGGAGCCTCCCCCATAGATTTAATACACGAAGGAATAGAAATAAGTCCATACGACAGTTGGGAGGAAGCTTACTATTTCCAAACAGGAGGGAGCTTCTTTGTTTTCTTGTAATATCGAGCAAGCCTGTGGATTCTGCTCTCAACGAGGATCAACCTAAATTTCGAGTCTTTGTCCTTACGGTTCCGCTCCAAGTGCTTCCTGATGGAGACCGCCTTCTTGATTAGATGGTACAGATCCTCGGGGATTTCGGGTGCAAGACCTATTATTATAGGGTTAGAACAGTGCAGATTTCAAACAGAGAGCAAAAATGATAGAAAAAACGAAACGAAAAGGTCCGAAATGACCGGAAGATTGAAGCTTCACAGAAATTCATCGGCTTTCTCCATCGACAAGTGAACTAAATACAAACGTATCAAAATGCACAGCAGCATGAAGTACACAATGAAAATCAGAAGGTTGACGGATGCAAGTAATTTGCTCCGGCAAAGCACACAGACAAAAACGGAGCCAAAGACCTTTTATATAGCAGAAAAGCAACGCGACAATGAAGAACCATTGCTCGCACTCTTAACTAGAAGAGAGTGAATAATTGCAGGGATAACTTACCATGAGCCTTGAGGATACGCAGGATTTTGCTCCCAGTAACGCTCTTCACTTGAGCGATACCATGAGAGTCACGCAGGATGACGCCGATCTGAGACGGAGCCAGCCCCTTCTTAGCAAACTTGCAGATGTTCTCCTCAACCTGCGAGAATTCACAACAGTTGTTCAGATCGGAGATAGACTCAAACCGATCAACGAAGCGGTCGCGAATCTCCACGATAACTTATTGCTCGATTCTAAACATCTGGAAGTTCGGTTCTCTACAGTAAGAGACTGAGACTTGAGCTCTTTAACTCACGTCCTGAGCTGAGACTTTGAGCCAGCTCGGGGGTGTCCGCTTGTACGGAAGAGCTGAGGCCGAGATGCCCTTGCCGCGGCTGTGCATGCGACCCATGATGTCGCTTCCTGTGGCTCCGCCGCCTTGTGCTCGTCAATGCAAACCCTAAACTAAACTCCCGCTTAAGCTTAGCTGAGCTTAGCTGGACGGTGGGGGAGCCGGGGATATACATATATATGGATCGAATAGCAGAGTTTTACTCGAGCGCCATCCAAATGGCTTTTCGGGTTACGAGCGGATAACCCATTTGGAAACCGGGCTTCACTTTATCCCTTACGGCCCATTCTTAATTGTGCAAAATCCAGTAAGTCAATGGTAACAACTTCCCCTCGATATTTTAATAGGCAGAATAGTAATTAGGTAATTATAGCATGAATTTTATATATTTATTATATTTTATATTTATATTTTATATATTTATTATATTTTATTTTAATTTTATAAAATATTTAAATTTTAATTATAACGGTAGGCTGATATGATAATTATTTACTGACGTAACATTATGGCATATCAATAAATTATGTTATATTTATAACCAGTTAAAATTATGTTTCAAATATATTATTTAATAAAATATATTATTTTAAAATGTATAAAATTTGAGGATAAAAAAATAATAAATAAATAAAATTTATATTATAATTTTTACAAATGGTGTTATATAAATTGCAAAATGCAAGGAATATTTTTCCATTTTCCGGTTGAATTTTCACAGTGGACCCATACGAACCCCGAGGAATCCTCATGACCAAGCTTTACAGATCGAAACATCCAATTCCATTCATCCACCACTGAGCTGGCTGTACAATTAACGGCTGAACAAGAGTGGTGTAGAGGTAGAGAGAGGAACTTCCAGATTCGAATCGTCGATCTCAGAACATGAACGGTGATGGTGAGAACATCGGCATAACCATGGACATCGAACATAGCCTGAAGAAATAAAAAACAAGCGCCAGCATTAGAGTATTTCGGAAGATTAGTTGTAGTCCTACGGTGTTATAAGACACAAAAATTCGCATGAATTCGATCCAATAGGCGGTTTCCATCGGCGAGAATGAGCGGGAGGAGGATCACACGAGTCATCACACATGAGAACAGGAGAGAAGAGAGAAGCAGAGGATTAATACCTCCGGTAGTACTCTTCCACGTGGCTGAAACTGTACGACCGATCCATCGATTCCCTCTTGCTCGCCGATCTCTTCCTAAACCGATCGCTCCTGATCTCATCCACCGGAGCCACGACGTCCTCCGAGATCGCCTTTAGCCTCGGGCGCCAATGCGCGCCGGTGCCGGGCTTCGACCTGCCGCCGCCTGACAACCTGCGCCTCCTTCGGGATCCGATGCTTCCGCAGTTCTCCGCAGCCATTGAGAGGGTATCCTCCGCTTCCACCTGCCGTGGTGGCGGCGACCGTGTCCTGGTGCTGCGACAACAGAAGCCGAAGTCGAATAAGCACTTCATCGAGGGGGCATGATATGGGATTTGACGGGGAACAGAGATAAAAGGAGGGAAGTTAAATTCGCGGGAAATCTTCCAAGGAATTGTGCGGCTATGAGAGGAGGAGGAGAAGGAGGAGGAGGAGGACAAAGTCAACGAACACGAAGCAAAGGGTCGGCCCCTTCTGCTATATTTATATATCTCATCGTATTTTTTTTTTAGTATATGAATCTATAATGTGATTAAAATAAATAATTTGATAATAATTAAATATACTATTTTTTAATTAGTAAATTAAAAATGAATGCGTTATGCTATTTTCATTTTTATTCTGCAGCAGCAATTAATAGCGGTTGAGTCGTGATGAGCTGACATGTTCTAAAATTCCTTCTTTTTTGACCATGTTCATTTGCAGTGTAAGTAGAATGATAAGCGCGTGACGGCAGTACATCATTAGAGAATATAATGATTGTTACTGCAAACAACTGTGTAATCCAACAAAGAAATCCCATCTGCAAGCATCATCGATGATTTAAGGATTAACACGAGTTGCACTCGATGGAGTCGGTTTACCGACTTATAGATTACTCAATCTTGTTGAGTCTCCTCCATAAATGCACCATATCTAATGGCCGGACTTCACGTCGACCATATCTCGACTCCTGTCAGATTGGCCATTTCACTCCCGACAGTTGCCCAGGGGGTGAATAGTAAGAGTAAGAGATGATCGGCCCCTTTAGTACTTTCACAATGCCAAGTTGCAGCTCAAGTAAGAGCGATTACTGGCCCGCCAACGCACGTCTCGACAAACATTATATCACGAGAAGAGAAGCCAGGACATGCCACCATCCTCTCCGTAGCTCGCCGCACCAAATGAACCTTCCCAGCCTCACACTGGTGGGCCACACCGTCTGTACTCAAGGAGCGCTCGCACCCCACCGAGCGCAACCAAGAGACGGCTCTTGGAAAACATCTTATGTTCTTTCTTTCAACTGCTGTTCTTATATGTCATTAGTATTATGAACACTTGGGTTTCTTGGATTCCCCCGTGAATAAGTACAGTACAGGATCTGGGACAAAATCAGTCCATATTGATACATTACAGTCGTAGGTTGTCTGTAGAGACATTCACCAAGTCTGGGAGCTCGAGACATTTCCAGAAGCAGCCCGATAATGGGCCGGTGACAGTTGAATCACCCATCCTGCATCCTCGGAAAAGGGCCCGGTGTACTGGTAACCTTCATATGAACACACATGCTCCCCTCGGTGGTTCTCCATATTAGTGCAACTTCTGAAGACTGATAGGTTCGATTATTAAAGAGTGGACTCGCCTCTTTGACCTACCATCCGGTGCTCCATGGGAATCACCGTCCTGGTACGTGCAGTGGGAAATCCTAGCAAGGTTGAATGCCATTTGGATGAAGGATTGACTGAAATTCGATTCACGGACTCGACACTCATTCATCTTCTCCCAGGCTAAGTCTATGAGCTTGCTGATGTGGTCGCGAGCGTGTTCCTCGGAGGCCCCTGTTCCCAACATGTAGCAGAGGATCGAATTTGCAGTCTCTCCTCTTTCCAGCTCCGCCTGGTACAAAATACAAGTAGATGAGTGGATGTTTAGGGAAAAACTCACTGTTATCGAATATTTTCGACCATTTTCATCTACGACTCAAAAATGTGAAGGCATATCTGTTTTCAGTTCTCTCTCTCTCTCTCTCTCTCTCTATATATATATATATATATATATAAATTGGTCGAGGATGATTAATATCTAAGCGTGCAGGTAGGATGCTTACTGAGGAAGTAGCAAGATCGTTGCAGAGTCGGAAAATGGTGGAAGGCCAACGCAGGAGGTCATGGTATTTCTCTAATGAATCGAGTCCTTGCTTGGTGATGTCCGAGCCACAGAGGAAGTAGGCATGGATGAGAATGACCGC
This sequence comes from Sonneratia caseolaris, assembly GCA_900006705.1. Lineage (NCBI taxonomy): Eukaryota > Viridiplantae > Streptophyta > Magnoliopsida > Myrtales > Lythraceae > Sonneratia > Sonneratia caseolaris. The sequence goes on from CXYZ01010748.1 coordinate 1,033,391, forward strand.
TCCCGAAACGGACACCCACCCGTTCTCAAGGTACTCATCAAATGGCGGGGTGATCTTGTTGTGAGACCATCTTGCTTCTTGTAGAAATGCTTTGCACAGATCAGCCCACTGCGGTAAAATTGTCTGCATCACTTCTCAAAGAAGAAGAAAGAATGTCCCGAAAAACTGGGCAGTTGCGCTCTCATACCGGTTTTCTTAGATAAGGGACGATGTTCTCCTCATGCTCCTTGAGACTGTCATAAGCCATTTCATGTACTGTGTTGTACAGAGCCATGAAGCATAGCTTCATGTAATGTGGAAGGTCATCCAAAGCATCGACATTCCACCTGAAAAATTTGACAGCGAGTTGCTTTGCTTTCTAAACTGAACAGATGGGTGTAGTGAAGTACAAAAAGCGGAAGCATAATCCCGGACTTCACTAATTCTACCTCTCAACAGCAGAAGTAAAGAGCTCGAGTTCATCGAGAGTTCCGCAAACGTCGTAGACATCATCGATGACCGTGATCAGAGAGGTCACTTTTGTGAGGCTTTTCCTGCAGTTACTGAAGCGTGGCTCGTAAGCCACCCCCACGGTCCAGAAGAAGCATTCCATTAGCCTGTCCCTCGCAAATGTCATGGTGTTCGCCAGATTGACGCTATTCCACCACCTGACAGTTCATTTGCAGAACGTGAGCGGTCGATTGTTTATATTTACGTTGTGTCTAAATTCTTCTCAGTTGTCTGGAGAGCAGCGGAAACCTCGACGTTGATTGGAGGTCCTGTTGGAGTATCAGCTGCACCGCATTGAAATTCGCGACAGCAAGCTCCAGCAGCTTTTGGTTCCCGTCCTTCCTTGTAGGGTAAGCTTCTATGTACCGCCGAGCCTCCTCCCACTGCATCCTCCAGTGCAGAGGTAGCTCGAGGGAGTGTTTCACTTGATCCTGGAGATCTGTCTCTATATTGCCGAGCTCGAAGCCACCTCGAAGATGCTTGGTAGCGAACGTCCTGGCCTCCTCCAAGATTCCTTCTCCTTCAAAGGCCATGTGCGATGCCTCGTACAAGCTCAGCAGCCCCTGGATGTCGTTTTTGAGGTTGTCCGAGAATGCTCCTCCGTCGTCCATGAAACTCTTGAAGACATCTGCATGTTGCTTACGGATTTAATTCACTCTCCTACGCTAAGTCGATAAACAAGTCCGACAAGTGTCTTAGCTACTTACCAGGGGAGACTTTGAACCCGTGCTGTCTGAGAAGCCTGAAGGCAAGACCGGTGTCGAATAACGCCCCGTCTCTATTTCCGGCGCATTCTCCTCCAGAAACATATCTGCAGAGAGCTCTCCCGATGTCTTCCTCGAATCGGTAGCCCAAACCCAGGCGTTGCACGTCATCTATCAGCAGCAACACAGCGACGGGTTCAGCATTTTTATCATTCATCGCGACTCTGATATCCTCTTCGAGCACATCGGCCGTCTTGGCTAGCGTGTCATCCTGAGATTCCAAACATGGTGGAGCGTTATCGACTAGAGATGCAACGGTGGGTAGCCCCGTTGAGTCGTCCTTCACGAGTTAACTGCCACGGACGTTGTTATGTAGGATTTACCATCATCCTAGACACGTTATTTGAAATGGTATGAGAAAAGTCGTGTGCATGACAAGACGGTGCATTTAACCTTGTCACGGGGCTTCAAGGACTGAAGGAAATCGTAGCTCCAACTGGTCGGCTGATAGTCGGGCAACCTTCTGTGGACCTCGGTTTTAGAAACCCGGGCGTCCACCGAACGAATACCCGGCCGGTTAACATTATGGAACTGGGCTGTTCTCGTACGGGGGGGGTTCCTTGGTCCAGTCGGGGCGAGAGAGTTGAGCAGCCTCGAGGGCGGCAGAGACAGAGGTTGAAGTGCCATGAATTCTCTCGGGATACTGCCTCTCTCCTCTCCCGGGGTCGTCGTGCTGAACATCTGAACGACGCCCCCATCAATTTTATAGCCCCAGGTATCTTGAGGGGGCAGAGGCAATGCTTCCATTATCCAACCCAACCAATAAAATAAATAAAATCCACACGTTTCAGGTCATTTTTTTCTCCCCGTGGTGGGACTGTTTTAGACAGTGATTGATTTCGCCGGCAGTATCTGATCAGTACGAGGAAGAGGACGAAGAGGGAGAAGGAAAAGTCATCCAGGTCTGTTTCTTTAAATGGCCCAGAACTTCAATATGAATCACACACCATTTCCATGACAGGTCCCGATGGGCATCCCTCACATCCTATTTACGCGCATGGAACGCATGTCAAGGACCGCCTGAATAGTCAATTTCCTCGCTGAATCATCAGCGCCTTACGATTGGCACGGCCTTCCCACGTCATTTACCCGCCCGCCATCAATAATGGATATCAAATCAGCATGAGAATATTCTAAGCATGATAATGCCCACTTTTTTTTTTAAACAATTACTTATTATAACTTTTAAAATCGGACCGAACTTAAACCGATATAGGCATGGAATTTGATGGATTAAATCGTATATCTAATAAATAATATTAATAATAAATTTTATAATATTATAATTTAAATATAATTTATAATAAAAATAATTAATATAACAATTATATTAAATAAATATAAATATAAAATAATATTTTTTTATTTTTTAAAATTTAAAGTGAGGATTCGAATGTGCATATGGGCAAATGTGAGCTATTTCTCTGGTGGTTTTGTCCCGCGTGCTTTCACACTCAGGACGGTGCGGGTTTTCGTGCTTTTAATGAGTTAACGAGTTAACGTTGACAAGGTTGCTGGCCGGATCACGTGAGTCTGATGGATGTGGACTTTGGAATCTTTTGACTTTTCATTTTGATTTATATTTTTTTATTTATATTATTTAAATTTTATATTTTTTATTCTTATAATATTTTCTTTTGTTCAATTGAACAAAAGAAAATATTATAAGAAAATATTGATTAGAGGTGGGTATTATATAAATTAAATTTTAGGAAAAAGATCTTTATCTCTTTCCTTTTTTTTTTACAATTTCCTAAATAGCGTACCTATTACTGTAGATCATATATACCGTACATTACATCGNTTTGTTCAGTTTTAGATTATTATTCATGTAAATATAAACAAATCTGAAATCGTTTATAGACGGAGGGATTTGACTATTGAAATGTTGATATTTTTAAAATTAAAAAATGTAATTATTTTTAAATGATAAACAGTGTTTTGATATGGCAACCGGGCTAATGAACCGTGTCTTAATGGAATGCATGTACAGTGTTTTCATTTTCTTTAATTGGATGTTGGACTATTTGTGATGTTGATATTTTAATAAATTTTAAGAGATTGTGACATATTTAGCGAGCAAAGAGTTATAGTTCACAGTCCGGGCCGATTTCTTAACTGTTTCAAGTCAGTTTGGTATATTAATAATTCGGATCAATTACGGTTCAACATGTCTATATTACTGACTTGGCTCGTAGCCGTCCCTCAATCCAATAAGAACAACTTACGAGCTAGGTTATTGGCACTCCGGGCCGGTTCCGGGCCAGCCCACCCTGTTTAACAACTCTAGTGCCTGTAACTAGGCAACTAGGCTTCGGTATATCAGCAGCACTCGATAGATGTCACGCTCCCTGTTGTTGCGTTTGCTTATCCTGGAAGCTGATCATAAGACAAAAGGGGGAAGATGATGTATTTTCTGGTACCCGCGGATCTCCACGCATGGAGCAAGATCTGCTTTTCCTATGTGGGCACTTTCTTCTTCATCGGAGCACGTGGATGTAGAAGAAGGCCCCTGACTTTGATTAACTGGAAACATGCCCTTTTCATCTCTATTTGCCAGAGTAACAAATCTTGACGAAGCCTGTACTTTCCCGTTGATACAGTCTGCTCCTGGTAAGCTTTGAATCGGATTACAGTCCTCTTCACTTTGTGTTATTTTTGTGAGGTCTTCCCTGCGATCTATTTTGTCGAGGAAGTTACCCGACTGCTCCTGACGTGTTTCTCCTCGATCGGTTGTTGCTGGGTCTTGCTAACAGTTTTCTTGAGGCTCCCCAGTCATCAAATTCAAATCTAGCTATCCACATTTTCCTTCCCGTTCATATGCACCAGAATCTCAATCTTTTCTACGAATGCTGCTGATGGAAAAAGGAGTTCCATCAGAGATGAATATGGTGGCGGCAATAATTCTCAATCGCAAAGTAAACTCGGATGACAATGCATAAAATACTTACGACACAAAATTGTAAATGCAGTGATGAAAATTAACATAACTGGAAAACTAATCGAAGTCGAGGTGTGTGGCAGTCACAGTGTCCTTAAGATAAATTCGACCCCTTCCGGGTGTGCTGAGGTGGCTTGGTCGATTGTCTCCCGGGATATAACGACGATATGAGGCGAGGACAGCACCGAACCTTGAGCTCAAAGGCGAACCAATAGATGACAGAACACCAAGACAGAAAACTATGCTCGAAAACCTAAGAAGAAGAGCTTGATATATTTGTTGAGCAATCTGCTCAATATATAGGAAGAAGATAGGGGTAATGGCTTAGTATACCAATAAGCACAATAACCTTTAATTATCGGATTAAAAGTATGTTACCATTAATCTATCAATTAATGGTTGATTCATCATTAATCCGAACATTAATAATGAATTCAATGAATCATTCATAAATAACCCTTAATTGTTCTATTATTACGAACGGATTCGAAGAATCATTCATAGATAGCATTTAATTGTCTAATTAAGAGTATGTTACAATTAATCTATTCATTAAGAGCTCATTCAGCGTTAATCCGAACATTAAGAACGAATTCGAAGAATCACTCATAAATAGCTCTTAATTGTTAGATTAAATGTGCCTTACCATTAATCAATCATTAATGGTTGATTCATAATTAGGAATGATCAAGCGAATTCGAGTATTATGAATGATTCAAAGAATTTGAGTATTAAAATGTTTTAATGAATTCGAAATATCATTATCTGAGAATAATTTCTCATTTGTAATCAAATAAATGCTTTTAACCAACAGAATCAACCAGAGCAAACAGCCAAAGCATCTATTTTAACTGACCCCCTGTACACAGGCCAAGAACGAGAAGAATAACCAGGGGCCAATTTTGTATCTTCTGCCAACATGAGTAACATTGTGGGCCTCGATAGCGGGGCGCAGATCAGCCCGTGATCTCTTGGGATTGTACTAAAAATAACCTCGAGAGGAAAAGAACGTGTCCATATATTATTAAATATGTACGTATCGTTTGAGGTAAGGTTAGCGTTGAAATTCAATATTTTTTGCATTTTGGGTGGCTCTGAGTGAGTAGTGCCAACGTTGGCTTCTTACGCTCGGTCATTTCAAACACGCAACAGTCACATCCCCCCGCTCCTCCGCCATTATTTGCTTTTATAGATTCTCATGCCAGACAGGCAATCACCCTGTCTTATCTTAACGGAGCATCGGAGATATTGGGTCACATATTTCCGGAGAACTAGTCGGATTGCTCTGTGGAGTCACAGGTGACTCTAAACCGAGCATTCGATCGGGAGCATCCTCATGCTTGCAGTCGGTGGCATTCCATCCAGCATTGCCACTGTCACGGACGGACAAGGCAATCAATTCTACCAGCGCCTTTCATCGACAGCCCAGATTCCCCCGTCCAACCTGGCGGTGGAAAAGCCCTGAAACTGAAAGGGATAGCGTAAATCTCCGAGGGCCACGGTCACGGGTTTTGAGAACCTCGAGATTGGTGATTGCATAAAATAAAGAAAAGGCAAGCCTTTCGCGAGGGAATCCACGTTTTAATATGACATGTTTTGTGGTAAAATTGGTGCATTCCAACCCAGCCCACTCTGTCACACCTACTTGTTTCATTAGCTGGCTCCTCTAGCGACAGCCTTTTGTAGTCTAACTACAAGTAGCGAGGGTTGCCCCTTGCAAAAGTAAAATGCAGAATAGCAAAGTTATCAATCTGTAATGTTATGACTGGAGGATTAAAAAATGCATGGGAAAACTAGTCCTGGATCGGGTTGTCTATCTCCGATTACCACTGCCAGATACAAGGTGGCCTTCTGTGTGAAAGGCGATCTTCTTCTCCCATCCGACGACACAGGGATTCGGGCTCCTAGAGATCTCCACAGTTCTTCGCGTCAAAATTCAAACACATGGGCTTTAAAGGGTTCCCTTACTTTTACACTGCATGCTGGCACTGCCATGTAAAGGAGGTACGAAGTAAGATCTGAAGAATGATAATGGATAAGTAGTTAGACGGATCCATCACTTACATCTACTATTTATTTACTCTGCGGCCCGCGACCACTTATCTTGTGATCTTTACTCAATATGACATTTTACAAAAAATTCACTCGAGCCAACTGTCTCGTATGTAAGTTGAAATTTACGATCCAATAGATGACAGGAAAGGACGGCGCTGCCAGAACTCTTGTTCACGTTGCATGCAGAAAAGGCAGAGCAATTGACATCGACACAAAACGTCCTTTAAACGCGCGACCAGAGAGATGTGGCCATCATGGGTGCTTCTGCTGTTTGCCGGCGCGTGAAATGGACTCTCCGGGAAGCCCCCCTGACGTGGATGACCGCGGTCGTAGGCATCATCAAGTATGACCATCCATCATCTTCGAAACAGCCTAAAGTTCGCTGCTGCTCCCTCAGAACAGAGTCTTGTGTGATATCCGCGTCACAGCCTCGGGCATGCCACAGGGCTCATGATCGTGTGGTCTCAGCTGTTAGTAATAGGAGCTTTTTTGTTTTGGAGATCGAAAAAGGCGTGAGCTTTCAATTTTTCCCTCCAGCATCATGGGATTTCCCCCCAACCCCCCGAGAAGACAGCTGGAGATCCAGAGAAACAGCTGTCTTTACAGCTGGCGCCACCCCGTTGGACGGTCAACGCCCAATCGTCCTCTCTATTCATGTACCACTGTTTTGCTGTTTCTGGGTTGAAATGGTTAGATTCCATTTCCTTTAATTATGTTGAATTTGAATATCATTAATGTAGAGGGTTCATGATTAAGTAGGGTTTCGATTTTTGTCGAAAAATGAATCGTAAGATGAGAAAGGAGAAAGTGAATGACCAGCTTTGGCCAGCTCATTGGGCATAGCAACGGCTACATTTTTTAAAGAAATCAAACATTGGAATTCTGACATGGAATGGAAGCGGACGTGGCACGAGACTACATAAGACTAGGTCCCACTCACTGCCGGGGCCCCACTTCCCGTTTCTGGGAGGTAGTGCTCGCTTGTGAGTGTGATAGAAGCCAGTGAAGTGGAATGGAAGTCGAACTCGGCTATAAATAAGGCGTCACTCACTCTGCTGAGTGAAAGTGCTACGAAAAGAGGAGAGCTAACACAATTTCAGAAGAACGGGAAAAGCTCTCGGTGCTCCCGCAGCTCTCGTAGCAATGGCGATCTCGAGAGAGGGTGTGGTTTTCGGTTTGTTTGTGTGCCTCGTGATGGCGGGTACGGTCAGCTCGGCCAAGTTCGAGGAGCTCTTTCAGCCGAGCTGGGCTGCCGATCATCACGTTCACGAAGGAGACGTCCTCAAGCTCAAGCTCGATTACTATTCTGGTAAAATGCTTTAAACGCCAAAATTCCTCAAGCAAAAGTATAGTCTACAGATGGAATATAATATTCTTTTATTGGAAGATAAACGGTTTTTTTTTTTGTCTTGGATCAACTTGCCATACACTAAGGTTTATCGAGACTAATGAAGGATGCAATTTTTGTGCAATGTGTGAACAACTACAGGGGCTGGGTTTTCATCGAAGAGCAAGTACATGTTCGGGAAAGTCACCATTCAGATGAAGCTAGTGGAGGGTGATTCTGCTGGTACCGTGACTGCTTTCTACGTGAGTTGAAATCACATCCTGTCATGGCTTGTAGTATGATCTCTCTGATGTTCTTTCTTCTCCTTTCTTCCTTTGTTGATTTTGTGGACCATATAGAATGCTTTGCTTTAGTAAGACAAGCTTGACACCTATCAAATTGTTTGCTTTAGTCAGAACAAACTTGAAGAATGAAGCACAGATCAGCAATGTGTCAATTTCACTAGCTCTTACTATATTTTTACTAATAAATATTAATTCAATACAGATGTGACTGAGTCGTCGCAGACACACAGTGCCAATGGCATGGACTGATAATGCATGAGTTGAGCTTCATGTGCATCAGCTGCATACCCAGTAGACAATGAAACTTGTTATCAAAATGTGTATTATCTATGTATATGCTGCTTTGTTTAGTATTCCGATGCAAGGAATGTGAAAATGACATAATATGGTTGGCCGTGGAGACAGATGTCATCAGAAGGGCCGAACCACAACGAATTCGACTTCGAGTTCTTGGGCAACACCACGGGAGAACCTTACTCGGTGCAGACCAACGTTTATGTGAATGGGGTCGGGAACAGGGAGCAGAGGATGAACCTGTGGTTCGACCCCACCAAGGACTTCCACTCCTACTCCATCCTCTGGAGCAAGCACAAAGTCGTGTAAGCATTAATTATCTACCCCTTTGCAGCTAGTGTACCTTTAATTTCACTGGTTATCAGAGTACTTATGAGTTGATTAGTACATTGTAGACGTGGATAAGTGGGATATCATAAATTGAATTGTGCCGGTTTAGTCTGTGCTGTGCATTTTTTCTGCATATAGAGACAAATTTTCCTGAGAAAGGGGAGGAAATCTTGCGTGGTTAACAGCAATGAGATTCTGACAAGATTACAGATATTGACAGAAGTGGGTGTCCTGTTTTGGCCTCTAGGCTCTTTGGGTTGTCCTTCCATCTACATCGCTGGTTCCGTTCAAGCAAGTTGGAATGAATACAATATATACAGTCATTCGTATATCTTGTGACTGGGCCGGATATTCTGGAACATAGTTTTATGTTTTCTAATGTCTTAAGTAATGATCTTAAGGGATTCCGTTTGGCCCCACTGCAGATTCCTAGTGGATGAGACGCCTATTCGGGTACATACTAACTTGGAGCACCTTGGGATCGCCTTCCCCAAGGATCAGGCCATGGGCATTTACAGCTCAATATGGAACGCAGACGACTGGGCCACTCAGGGCGGCCGGGTCAAGACTGATTGGAGCCATGCCCCATTTGTGGCCTCATACCGCAGTTTCGACATCAATGCATGTGAATGCCCAGCGCGTGTGGTGGCTGCTGAGAACGCTAGACGGTGCACAAGTGCCAGAGCCAAGCAGTACTGGTCGGAGCTGAGCCCGCACCAAAGCCACCAGCTCATGTGGGTACGGGCCAACCACATGATCTATGACTACTGCACCGACACTTCCCGGATCCCCGCGACTCCAGCTGAGTGCGTGCACCACCACCACCACCTCCACCACCACTAGAAGATGGCTTCAACTTTCAAGGGCTGCGTCGATGTTGGATGAAATGGAGGAGACAACATGGGCTCTCCATGTTGTGCTTCTATTCCTTGGTTCATAGTTCATAGCCTTTTGTGTTCTTGCTCCTTGTAATATAATGTTCATCTATCCACCAGCACAGCACTTCATCATATTTATCTTCCCTCTCTTGAACTTAATCTTGCATTAGTCATCAACTTATTGAGATCCTGAATACCGGTAGTACATATGGAAAAAATGATTTGATCAGAGGAGATGGACGGGCCACTAAAAATGGCAACCCAATTGGCCCATGCCTTGAATGCGCGTCTTGTTTCGGCCTCAGTAATCTAAGGGCATGGCTCATCAGAGATCTCTAGTAGCTAGAGGAAATGATGATATCCTTCTAAATTGGTTTCGTCCGGTCCTCATCTCTTGACTAGAAAGCCAATTCATCGCATCCTCCCCCTTGTGAGCCTTTCTTCCGTTTCAGATGACAGCTCCTCATTCAAAGTCGGGGGTCAATTTCTTACGGAGATTACAATTGACCAATAGCTAGCTTGAAATGAAGTAACTCCAATGAGTACAAAAATTATTAATAATTTTGGTACAATGATAACATATTCAATACAATACTTTAAGAAATTGTATTCGATTCTTATTTACATAACTCTTCTACTACTCATTATATTATCTTTTCCTCCTATTAAAGAGTGGTCTTTTGAAGGTGTAAAGTGGCCGAAAAAAATGACTTTGCCAGTGACAACCCACTGAGCAAAAATATGTCTGACACATACGGGTGTTTAAGGGAGTAGGGGGTCCATTCCAAAAGGGAGAATATTGGAAACTCCATCGATGAACAGATGTGCTTTTAAATCAGAAAGCTTGACTGATCACTGCTGTGAGACGCTGCAAAGAAGACGATAACACAGAAGCTGCTCAGACCTGGAAAAAGCGAGGAGATTCCTTCATTTTGCTCAGTTCTTTTACAGACTCCGGACGCGCGCGAACTAACTAATACACTTTACAGAGTCGAGCTTACGACTTCGAGAATCAATGAACAAGACATGGTCAAGATGATTGAAAATAACATAATGAATTGATTGGAGAGACCGAGCAAAAGAAAGGTTTTGCTTACCTTCTGGTTTTATATATTAAAGAAACTAAGCGTTCGGATCGCTGAACCAGTCCATTTCTTTGAGGTCTTCACCCTGACGCAAGAAGGGTCTTGATTTGAATTTGGATTCGCCTCAAGCCTGATTTTTGAAACCCGTGGAGGAACCGGTCGTCTTGGAACTGGTCCCCGGTCATTGAAGCATGCCAGCAGTAATTCTGCGGAGAGGGCAGTACTGATGTCTCATTATCTTGGTCGCGGTAAGGTATGAAGCTGTGGACAAGTAGTTAGAACTTAGGTTCCTTTGAACCGGTCGTCGTTTTGTGTGCATACGTGGGTAGCTGTCGGATAAGTCGAAAGAAAGGGGAAGCCTGGGGGAGGTCGGGATGGCATCGACAGGCTATTTGGCAATTAATAAATGTCAAAATCCTTCACTTTCAAATCTTGCCTGTTGACCTTCCCACCGAACAGCGTTTTTGACCCCAAAGGTCCAAGCCAATGAGCGGAAGTGCTCAAAAAGTACCTTCTGAGACTAATGGTCTATAACTTGCAAGGATGGTCAATCTCAACAATTTTGAAAATTAGCCTAGAGTGGGCTTGCTTGATCGGGGCGGGTTGAAACCATCAAAGTAATATGTCAACGGACTAATGCTGATTGGTCCTTTGTGATTCAGTGGGAATGCATTGTCGGATTGTATCCGGAACAAGACAGTGTGAAGAATTGATCGTATCAGATCAGATTGCGAGAGTTATCTTCCTCAATTGCTCATTGACTGCAAATCATTTTGTCTGCTTGAGGTATGAACACACGGGTAACCCGCCGGGAGATCTATCTGTCTTTAAGAATTTGATCAGATTGAGCGCTGACACGATTCATCTGGCAGCGCCTCTGGAACAGTCATTCACAAATTACTGTGTGTACTTCGGATAAACGAGGATTCCCAAGATGGATATTACCGTCTTACTGTAAGCAAATTAGTAAATCTTTTCATCCATTATGTAATTTAAGTACAGGAAATCGGAGAGAGTAAACTAAATACAAGATCCCTGCAAGTTCCCAATCTTACGAGGCTGAGTATGCCCGTCAAAGACTGCTGCTGATCATCATCTATTCTCTAGATCTCTGCGGGAAGAGCTCGTGTTCGATGGCCTGGTTGAGCCAAGCGCGGGACTGGTCCATGAGTTCAGGGCTGAGCCGGAACATGAGAACGCAGAACTCCATCTCGGAGAGGGCGCCATCGCCGTCAAAGTCCCCCTCTCGAAGCATGCTGGAGAGCTCGTCGTCGCGGAGGTCCCGGAGGCCCAGGAGAGCGCTGTTACGGCGGAGACTCTCGAAGGTGATCACTCCCCGATCCTTGTCCATGAGGAGCCTGAACCCGTTGGAGAGCTCCCTTATGAGCCCCTCTCCGCCCAGCTTGTCCGCCATCATCGGCAGCAGGTCCTCAAACTCGAACAGCGATGACCCTGACGATTGTCTCTTGTCGACCCCTCCTTCCATCTCTGATTGCCTTCAATGAAAACTATTGGAGATAGCGTGCGTTGCCAATTGTGCGTGAGATATATATGTGCATATATATACACACATACACACACACACGTACGTTCGACGAGCACAGGGAAGAAAGGTGATGAAGAGACGTAACATAGAGAGAGAGAAAGAGAGGAAGAAAAGTTTCGTGGAAGGAGAAGGGGTGGTTGGGCAGATGACAGGCGAGGAACAGGCAATTACGGAACAGGTCGCGGGGCTGGATTCTGTCCGTGTAAGCTGCCGCGTGCCGCGTGCCGCGCTGCCTACCTGTCACCTCGGATCGTGCCAAGGGTATTTCCGTCCCTTCATGTCTTATATATATATACAATTTTTTTTTACAAACTCACGATATGCCGTTAAACTTTATTCGGAAGATTAATTCGGATCGTCTCGAATTGGTATATTTAAGGGGTTAAAAACTCCCCGTCGCAGGTGGGATTCGAACTCGAATCCTCCCATTAGGATGATGAATGTCGAACCACTCTATCACGCTCACGGTGGGTCCTTCGTGTCATCATTTGACGCCGGAAAGAATTAAATATTTATTAATTCACAGATTAGACGGGGATGTTAAATGTCTTAAGCCCATTTTTTCCGGCATTAATTGAAGCTTGTCACCGAGATGGACGAGGTGAGATGACGATTATGCCGCCTCTGACTTTGAGAGAGGCGGTGCCCGTACGCTCGCTCGATTACAGGGTGCTCGGTTGTTCAAATGCAACTTGCAGATGCCCACGGGCAGCGAGGATTAATTTACCAATTCAAGAATCTACTTAGAAAGCCATCACGCAGGACTGGGATCATTTATGAGGTCGAGAGTCTTGATCCATCTCACTATTCTTAGCTGTCACCCACAGCAATGTCGGCCGGATATTTAAAATTTCATACTCAAACGCATTTATACACCTGTCAATATCATATATGATCAGAAGATAATGCGATTTAGAATACCACATAATAATAGAGCATGACTAGGAATTGAATCCACTGTGAAATTTGACCGGCACTCTGGAATATTTATGTTCATACCATAAAGTAAATGAGCAATGTGATCGGGGGCAAACCCTCGTCGATTTAGGCAATGGAATGTGAAATTGAGGGAGCCAGTTCACATTGCTTGCTTTCGATGGAAGCCAAACCGAAGCAATGGTGGAGGGAGGCAGTGTGGAACGGATCTTACCTGCCGTGCCCGCCTGTGGAATATGTACGTGTAAGTGATGCGCATGCCACAGCACAGAATTACCTTGGCAATATTCTGGTGTTCGAATAATTATTCGAGTCAACGTGAGCGGTTACATGCTCCGACCAAAATTTGAGGTTTAGTAGGGTTTAATTTTTTTAATGTCCTAGGTCGATATGTCCGAGTGGTTAAGGAGACAGACTTGAAATCTGTTGGGCTCTGCCCGCGCAGGTTCGAACCCTGCTGTCGACGACACCTCTTTTCCTCCTCTCCTAGTGGTGAGTGTGCCTTTGAATCTCATTTCGGGCTGGGCCTCGGCTTAGTAGTCGTCAGGTTGGCTTTCACTCGTCCATTGTCGCAGAGGATGCACTCACCACCATCGGCTAAGTAATAGATGATACTTTCGCTCGTGGGCTGACCGAGGCACGTTGGCAGTAGTGCCCACGAAGTGATAATAGCAATGATGATGAAATAGGCTCAGACGTATTGAAGGGAGATTAAAAAGACAATTATGGGTTTTAAAATTTTTAATTAAAAATTATGTCCAACCAATTTTTTAAAATTATTTCCTACTTAAATAAATTTTTTAAAATTATTTCCTTTTGTAACTTGCTAGTATATAGAATCCAATAGGACTAACTTACTATACCGTAAATTAAATCTGAGAATTAAAACTATCGATTATTAATATATAATAATTTTAAAATATATAGTATTCTATTTAATATATTAATAGATTTGTGTTGGTATACGAAATTTTATATTTATATAGGTATGTGGAACAGAGCCAACTCCCGACTCCCGAGGGGCGTGGTCGCAGCTCAGTAGTCCAATGAGGAAATGGGAAGCCCTTCGATGCCAAGCTGTACTTCCTCTACGAGCAACATATTCTCTCTCTCTCTCTCTCTCTCTCTCATGATCACATCTCAATAAGCGAACAAATCTTACGTTTACAGGGGGGGCCTGGTGGGCCCCGCCGGGAGACCTCTCTCACACTTCGTGACCAGGTGAAGACCACGTGGTCCTGCTGGGTCTCCCTGAATGGTGTGGTGCCACGTGAGCGGATCGGAATCTTCAGCAGTGATCCCCGCGCCACCGATTGCCACGCGTCGCCACCACCACCACCAGCACCAAATGACACCGAGGAGTATCATCATCAGCGGGGTGGCTTCCCTTGCAATAATTATCTCATCCATTCCGACAATTAACACTTCATTATTGTAACTTCACAGAGCCTCGGGCGTAGGATCGTTGAAAAACAAATGCAGCGGTTACCTTTCGTGTGAGCAGCTAGCAATTTGGTCCATATGTCCGGATAATTTTAATAATGTGTAGTAAATTAAATCTAAGATTCGAAAATTTTAAAATTAATATCTAGAAGTTAATAAGTAATTTCAAATTGTATAACTAAGTGAATCCATAATGTTAAATATTATAAATAAATAAATAAAAAGACCAAATAGGAATTGAGGAACAATTTTGGGACCACACATGAGATAAAAAGAGGGAAGAAGTCGAAAATCGCCTGGGCTGGGGATGCTCCATTGGAGGATCGGACACCTGGCGCTTCCATTCACCATAGCCTCCATTCACTCACTCACATCACATGTTACCTCGCTCGGGTCACTCCTCCCCCTGGTCCTAGGCGCCCATTTCATCTCGCAGCCTGCCATGACAGCTTTACCCCCCCGCCCTACTGATTCTTGGCTTGAATTTCATCCAGAATTTTGTGGCCAAAAAACTCTTGGCTTAGTGCTACGAGCTAAAGTGATAGAGTTGTTGGGATTCAAATTTAGCAGAAAAACATTAAGATTTTTAAGTATAAAAATGTGGGCAATGAATGAATAAGTAGTTTTAATAGGCTGATTCTCGGAAATAAGTGGGAATAATAATCAGATATTGCCAGGAGAGGCAATTTGGTAATTTTGAGGAACGAGGAGGTTCATCTCTCTGGGCCATAAGCTGGTCAATTTCAATTCTTCCATTTTTCTCCACTTCTTCCTCCCCACCACTCACTCCGCTGGTGGTTGGAGTTGGAGAGAGCAGAGGATGAAGGAAAAGTTGAGCCAATAAATATATTAATAAGATTATTCATCAAATAAATCGCTCGAGAAAATTCAGAGACCGTCGATTCGGGGAGAGAACCAGAATCGGAGGGCAGCGACCGTGCGACTGTGAGGGGGAACCAAGGGGAAGGGAAAAATGAGGAGCTGTGCGCTCTGCAAGGTTTTCCCGGCGAAGACCTTCTGCGATTCCGACCAGGCGGCTCTGTGCTGGGACTGCGATGCCAAAGTTCACGGCGCCAACTTCCTCGTTGCGAGGCACTCACGGACCCTACTCTGCCACGCCTGCCAGCGCCTGACTCCGTGGACGGCGTCCGGCGCTAAGCTGGGGCACACGGTCTCTGTGTGCGATGATTGCGTCAACGGAGTCCAGCCCAATGACGGCGCCGTGGAGGGGAGCGCAGGCGACGACGACGACGACGACATGCCAGACGACGGAGACCCCGATCATAACGACAGTGATGATGATTTGCCCGAAGACGAGAATGATGGATCCGGTGAGGATGGTGGCGGCGGCGGCGGTGGCGATGGAGGAAGGGAAGAGGATGGTGACAATCAGGTGGTTCCCTGGTCGTCGCCCACGCCTCCGCCGGCGGCGAGTTCTTCGAGCAGCGATGACTCAGTGAGTTGGTTATATTTGGGTGGTAAGCATGATACGCCGAGAACGCCGTCTTCGTTGAAGCGAACGCGTGAGGGTTCACCAGATCGTCGGTCGCAGGTCAGCAGTGCAGATATCGTCGTCTCTTTTTGTTTCCCTAAGCTAGATCTCTTCTGCTACCAGAGTCCATTGTAATTATCCATGGACATTAGCATCAATTCTGGGTTCTCTACTTGCAGGAAGATCTCGGCGACTCATCTTCTGGAGGGAACCTGGGGTTTGCGCCGATGTCATCTAAGGCTCGAGAATCTGCTTCGGCCGAAACCCATACTACCTGGAGGGTTCGACCAGGAATTGGCACGTGCTATCGCGGGTACTACGATTAATAACAGGTTCGAAGCAATAGCCCGATGTGATCTCATCTTTAACTGATTAGGCAGCACCCTATGATTCCCAGTAGTGCGAGAGATTGTAATCAGACTCATATTGCAATTGCTAGCAGCAGCTTAGTCTCTACATCAAAGTTTCATCGCACTTGCGTGTCCTGCTTGTCGAATCCATCAATCACCTTATTTGCTGCAAACCCATGATCTTCCTGTCCATTTGGGATGATCTGTCGATGAGGGCAAACGTGTAGCCGGGCATGGATTGCACTGTTCTCCCGGAAATATTTTCTGGGAAACATCGCTTTCCATGGCTTTGGTCGATCGTTACCGTAGCATTAGGCCAAGCCATCAATGGATAACTGATTGGGACCCGGGGGGGGTGCTTGTGTGTCCGGAGGAGAAGAATCCTTTGTGAAGAAGAAAGTCAGAGAGACGCGTCGATATTGGACTCATTTTGGACCGTGAGTGTCATATTCGTCCCCCCTTAATATTGAGAAATCAAAAGCAGAGTTCAGCAATTCCAAGAAAAGACTCTACCCAAATTTCTACCCCTCCCTCGAGGGAACCAACAGGTCAAGCTCGAGGTGTGGGAGCATGGGTTATAATGCGGGTTGGACGGAGAGTTTTCGTGTTGAGAGGGGAGGGGGCAGCGGGTGGGGGGATGGATCTATCGTAGACATTGTTCTCTGGAGTGTGTACGGACAAAAGAAGATTGAACCATGTGGGAGTACAATTTTATCATCTTGTCGCCAGTCTGATCTGATGGATGGCAATGATTCCGTATTCCGGTGACTTTCGTGAGTGGATGATGCTTGATCGTCTCTTTCATGTCGCTGCTTGGCTGGCTTGCTGGCTGGCTGGCTTGCTGGCTGGCCGGCTGCCTGACTGGGCCCCCCTCCCTTCCTCATCCTCAAGTCGATGGGAAACGGGCCCGCATGAATTGTTTTCTTCTTCGTCAGCTTTGGCTGGATATTTCTGAGTTATTTGCATCTGTTTACTGTTTTCTTTTTTTCGGGAAAGGGATCGTCAGCCTTGTTTTTTGGCAAAATATTTAAAACAAAAAATGAATGTCAACATTAGTTATGGTCTTCGGGGAGTAATATGAATCGGTTAATTTGGGACTGATTATTATTATTATTAAAGGAAATTTCAAGAGCACCCGTTTAGACGACATTGTTGGCTAGTTCGGAGCCGGCCATCAATCACATCAAGTCAGGGGGCCTGCTGTTATGGTGCAGGAATTTTGAACTTTATTGAGATGGGAGGACAATCCTTCTCTGGTGTCCTACTCGATTGAATACCTCGCAATTTACTGGTAAAGGAGGAAGCTTTCGAGGACCCATTGGAAGAAATTCGTGGTTCATGTTGAAATATGGACCAAAGGATGATGAGCAATCAGCATCGATTAGTCACAGCAATTACCGTGCGGTTCCAAATCTAGAAAACCAGGCCAATCCTTGGAATTCAAATCCCGGTGTGAATTTCTCGACAACAGCAGGGAGTGCAGAAGGAAGGGTTCGAGGGGTTTCTCGTGGTGGAGACTGGGGGTTGCTTGTGTGCTTCTCTCTCTCTCTCTCTCTCTCTCTCTCTCTCTCTCGCGGAAAGTTCTGGAGTAAGTTGGTGGTGGTGGTGATTTGTCTGCAAAGTTTTGAAGAACAGAGGAGGGATCACATCAGCAGCAGTGGCAGTCGTTTATTAGGTCTTCGGATTCTTCTTCTTCTTCTTCTTCTTCTTCGTATGCTGTTTCACGCGACAGCAACAGGAGAACATCTTTGGGCCGTACATTCCATTTTCTTCTTTCCTTGTTTAAAATCAAACTGCTGCCATAACCAGTAAAGATGATGGTGGACATGCTTTCTACCATCCCGTTTGTAAGCCCCTCGCCCGACCCCTGTGACACCATCCCACTATCGTCCCCTTGCTGCTCCCACCACACATCCTGGGACTTTCTCCTCCCTCGATCTTGCAGATTGAACGGTCAGCAGGCGTCTGGGGACGGTCCGGTTGCAGTACCATAGAAAGAAACATCAGAGAGTGAACGCATGATGCAGAAGCAGGGTGTTAGTAAGGCATGGGCAGAGTCAACGTGGTAGCCTTAGGCCAGTTGGTATCCTTGGACCAATTGGGACGATCATTCAGTTCACCAATACTACCATATAATAGAACTTGGATGTACCTCCCAGATTACTTGCCGTATGGATCTGTCTCAGCATAATTCCAAGACCTTTTCAGTGTGGCATCAGCCGTGAATGCTCGGATTGCATCTTTGCCAAGTATGCTTTTGTTCCTCGTGCCTCAAAAATTATCTTATAACCCACAGTTGTCTCTCCCAGTAGATCAAGAAAGAGCTATGCGTAAATAAATTTGTCCTCGACAAAGTCGGAGAGATGATACCAACGTTCAGCTGAAAATTCTGAAAAGATACGCATGATGCATCCATCAGATGATGTGCCAGAGGCGCTAGTAAATATCATCAGAAGAGAACTTTTACAAGAGACTGATGGGATGACAATAGAATTTCCCAAACTCCACCTCCAAATGTCTCAACAGATTCCTCCGTTTCTTCGGTAAAACCATGCCTTGGAGCTATGGTCCCCATCAAACCTCGATGGACTGCCGCAAAAGAATCTGTAAGCCGTGTTAAGATATTGATGGATTTTGGCCCACCGTCCGCTACACGACACTCACACTATTGCGCACGCGCATTCCACGGCATAAGCTTACAGGGAAAGTACAAAAAAGTTGTCATGGATTGGCAATTAAGCATTCAATTGGGAATCACCAAGTAACACCGGGTTAGCATCAGAAGAGAAGAGGCACATGGTACTGCGCACATAACCAACCTCACAACAATGCCAAGAGTTTTCTTGCTCCCCCTTTTCTTCTTTGCATAATGGATTGTTGAGAGCACGCGGAAGTAAGCTGCTGACAAGGATTCCAGAAGGGCTTATTTGATCCAATCATGCCACCTAAGGTAACCACAATGCGTTTCCGAGGTGAAGACCGATTATCGATGACCAGTAGCAGCTGGACCTTGGGACTCATCGAGGCTAAACGAGGCAGAGCAGAAATACGTTGGATTCCTCGGCAACCGAGGCTCAGGGAAGCTTCTGTCGGAGAACGAGTAGTGTGGCTACTCGCAAAAATATCCGGAGGGTGAACTGGTTGGAGAAATTGTAGGCCTTTGAAGAATTCTCGAGACCCATGTCCAAGGATGCATAGTTTTTTGAAGCCGTGGCTGTTGTTCATCAGCTGGTGGACTGGACGGACAAAGGAAGGAAGCTCTTCTCTCGCACCTTTGTTCCTCCGGCCATGGATGTTGCTGGAAGCCTGCTTCCCCGGCTTCTGTTGGGCCGGACAAATAAAATTGGGCCTTTTGGGCCCTTAGTAATTTTGGTCCAGCCCATGGAGCACATGACCCATGGGCTGACGAAGAAGTTAGTTCATTGTCATAAACTTAGATCTGTTATGTTTTTTCATGCTTGATGTTAACCGGGTTTTTACGGATGCAAAGGTACTTAGCCATTTTGTAGGAGGCGTGCTTGGTCGTATCACGGGTTTGAAAATTTGGATTCCTAGTTCTTGCTTGGTCTGGCTTGATTAGGGAATCCTACCGGCCCCTGCCAGTCAGTGTAACCCTCTCTGATTTGTTGGGATTGCTTACCAAAAATGAAGGGACAATTTTTTAATTAGCGGAGAGAAGTCAACAGACAACCACGTTGTCGCTCTGTCGGCTTGCAAACTGTTTACAGTAGAGAGAGAAAGATAGTGAGTGAGTGGGTAGGTGGGTGAGAGAGATAGAGAGAGAGAGAGAGAGGAGGAAAAGGAAACAAAACTGCATGAGTAGGCCAATGGCGGCATCCCTCGCATAAGGACAAGATTCTCTCTTTCCTCTCCATTGCTGTAAAATCCCATTTTCCCTTCCCACTTCTGTGGTGTCCAATCAATCCTCGTCGCATTGCATACAAATCTCTTTCTTGCTGTCGCCTTCGCGATCTCTGCTCTCTCTCGATTTCCTCATAAGGCAAGGAAAGAGAGACATATCCGCCACACCCGAATTCCAAAAAATTATTTTTTTTCGCATTTTTTCAATAATAAAAGACAGAAAGATCAGCGGCCTTGACAGAGAAAATCAACAGTCCCCCAGTTTAGGGCTTGCGCTGCGCCGTGTATTTTAGCCAGTTCGTTCTGCGTTTGTTGGGGAGGCTCTAGCTGAATAAACAGAGGAGCGGTGTGTCTTGTAACCGTCTCTGTGTCAGACTGCCCAAAGAAAGGTCAGTCAGGTCTTCTCTTCCACCGGCGATTCCTTTTATCCCTTCATTTGCCGTGCTTGCTCTATCAGCAAAGGTCTGATTTTTATGCTGCGGTTTTTCTCTTCTTGGGTGGTGTTGGATCGGTCGGGAACGATCTTTTAGCTCGTTTGGTTAATTGTTCTGTTCCTATTCATAGGTCCTGTTGTGGAGCTCACAATTTGCACATATGGTTCCCTTCTATATATTGATTTCGCTTGAGATGGTTTCTCTTATGTAAACCTGATGTTGGGAATATGAGCAGCCTGATGAAGATGTCTATTGGATAAAAATGTCAGACTTCTGGCTTGTTTTCTTGAATAACAATGCTTAAACAATGGGCTTGTGATTGATTATCTTGCTGGATGGGCCGCTGAAACGAGAGGACTTAAGATCTCAGTCCACTTGAAAAGATGAGAAAATTGGGATTTTGCGGTCAGGTAGGTTCCTCAGCCTCAACAAATTCAATGGGGGGAACCAGGAGATGTTTTTGTTGGAGTTTGCTAACATATTTTTGTTGATTGTAGTGGTTTTTTTTATCTCTTAAAAAAGAAATTTCTGACAAGCCCTTATTGTACCATATTTCGTGGATTTTGATTTTTGCATCACCTCGCTTGAATATATATAGTGTTCAGTTTGAGTGATACCCTTTCTTGCAACAGAACCTTTCCGTGGCATCGAGTGAGATAAACATCTGTTGAAGTTCCCATTTTTACAGGTTTTGGCCTGTCCACGTTCCATATTCAGCTCTTATAGCTGACAGACGTCTGTTTCACTCTGGCCGCTACTGTTAGATTCAAGTCTCCTCCCACCTTCTTAAGGGTGTGGGGTAACAATGATGGGGTGATTTTTCTTTGTGTTCTGAGAAGATCGAGATCCTCACATGCTTGGAGATTGTGCCGTGTATCAAAGGGTTTGTCTCTTGATTATGGCTGATGGTATCTTTGGCCAATTCAGAGGTTGGATTTGAGAGTCATTTGTCTACATCTAAAGAGGATCTTTTTTGCTTCTGATTTCTGGGTGATCCATGAATGAAATAGTTTGTTCGCAGTAGGTTTTCTCTTAGTAGAATTGTGGGAAGCGCATGTAGATGTAGTTTGCAACAGTAGTACCAGCATGGTTCGGTTTTCGTGCTTCAACACTCGTATCAACAGCCATAAGCCAAAAGTAAGTCCTGTTCTTTCTTCCTTTTTTGATTGAGAGTAAAGATAATATCATTAATTAATTTTTTTCCTTTTCCCATTTTCCTTGTTTGTGCATCAATTTCTCGAGCAGAAGGCAGGTCAATCTTTCACTGAATCAATGCATATACTTCAAGCGTCCTCTGGAACTCAGGCCACTGAAGCTCCTTTAAACGTTAAGCAGTTGGCTTTAGTGGTCAACAGAGAGGATGGTAGCAATGGCGATTACAATCAGATTGTTGATGACTCTTCTCTCTGGAAATCTGATGATTTTGATGGAAAATCGAGCTTGGAGGGTAAGGGTGGTAGAGTTCATCAAACTGTACATCTCAAGAAAAGCCAATCAGAGAGTGGGCTCCACCTCAAGGGAAGAACTTTTGATGATGAAGACACTGAGGATGAGAGTCATGAGACTGATCAAGGATTTTCCTGTGATCAATCTAATGACTGTAACAGGTTAGCCTTACTGGATGGAAGCAATGAAGCAAGCTTAGGCACCAATGCTTACGAGGTGCTGACAGTCTTGGACCCTCTGCAAGAGTCATCTCTTGTGAATGGTGGATCCATTTTCTCAATTGGAGATCCTCAGAAACTCGAGAAAGGGGCAGGTCAGGAAGTTTCAGATGCTCCACCTTCTGGTGAGCATGAAGCAAATTCTGGAGAGCATACACCTCAGACCCCACCTTTGATCATACGGTCACAATCATTGCCCAACATTGGGACCTTGTTGCCCTCTTCGGAAGAGTATATCCATTTGGAAGTTAGGTCGAAGTCTTTCGATGACCTACATGTCCTAGACATGAAAAGAAACAAGGCATCTCTTCATGAAGTGAAAATGTGGTTAGTTCATGAAGAGCAACAAGATTACAGCAGAGGCGGGCTCCACAATGTTAGACTTGAGAACCAAGATGAACAGTGCGACAAAACATTCAATTATGACAGCCCAGCCAGAGAATGGATCGTGCCCATAGAAGAACCTGCAAAATCCACTGAATATGGACCTTCCTCCACCAGTCATCATTTGGATAATGTACTAAGAAAGGACTTCAAGATCAAGCGGATAGAGGAGTGGGTCATCGATCTTCAGCCTTGCTTCCCTATCGAAGAAACAGGCAAGATATCTCAGCCCGATGATAAGGAAAAAGAAGTGATGGCTCCAAGTGGTTCAATCACATCGAAGACCATTCCTGGAATGGAAGCTGCAAAGAGATATATCTCTTCTCTGAGTCCATCAGCAACTGCTGCTCAGTTATCAAACAACGGGTTGACTGTCGTCCCATTTCTCAGTGCATTTGTGAGCTTGAAGGTTCTTAATCTTTCAGGAAATGCTCTAGGTGTGTTTTCCCGTTTAAGCGTTTGCTGCTTCTTATGTCATAACATTATGGCTTGACCCTTTTCTTTTTGGGAATACTGTTACTTTTCCTTCTCCAGTCCTCTTTAATAAGGGTTAGAAAAGGAAATCGGTATAGTATTGCGTACTGCAGTTCATTATGTTTCAGAGTCTTGTACAAAGTGCAATTCAATACATATGTTCTTGTTCTTCATTCTTTCAGTTGGAAAAGATGGTGTCCTGTTTTCTAAATCCAGAGTTTGAAACTTTGCCTTTTAGATTAATACGTCTTCTTTTTTGCTAGTGAGGATAACTGCTGGAGCTCTTCCTCGAGGACTTCATGTGCTAAACCTGTCAAAGAACCATATTTCTGCAATTGAAGGTCTGCGGGAACTGACTCGACTCCGTGTTCTGGACTTGAGCTACAACCGTATATTCAGAATTGGACATGGTATGAGCTCTGCACAAGAATAGGCACTTTGTTTTGGCCAATTTTTTCTTAATCGTTTTTCTGATGCATCTTTTGCATTTAATTTTTGCTTAAACTAGGCCTAGCCTCATGTTCCTCTCTGAAGGAGCTCTACTTGGCGGGAAATAAGATCAGTGAAGTTGAGGGGCTTCACCGGCTTCTGAAGTTGAACATTCTCGACCTCCGATTGAACAAGATTTCAACAGCCAAATGTCTTGGGCAGCTTGCAGCAAACTACAACTCCCTGCAAGCAATTAGCTTAGAAGGAAACCCGGCACAGAAGAATGTAGGGGATGAGCAGCTCAAGAAGCACCTTCAGGGGCTTCTTCCTCAGCTCATTTACTACAACAGACAGTTCATCAAGGAGGGTACTTTAAAGGACAGTGCAGATCGATCCGTCCGGTTGGGGATTGGTTCTCACAAGAGCAGGTCAGAGTACAAGTCAGTGAGGAAGGGCAGCCGTGGGATTTTAAGGAAGGTAGCTTCATCCTCTGGACATGTTCGGGGAAGCCATGGTCTGGGCTCGGACCGATTGAATGGGAAGCATGTTAAGTTGGCACCTAGCAGTGGGGCAAAAGCCTCGAGCCACCACCAGTACAACCGCAATGGGCAGCACCGATTGGATTTGGGGGACAAGCCCAGGAGCCTGAAGCAGGAGCTTTCGATTGGTAGAAGCCACAGCGAAGGAACCCTTGGGGCTCTTCGAGATTGATTAATAATATGATGCCATCTCTGATGGTCCTATGCTATAGACAACAAGTTTCTTGGTTTTCTTTGGAGCATGAGCTCATGAGTAAAGGGTATCGTGTTGGAGAGATTCTCTGAGAACCCATATGTTCCTATTCTTGAAGTTGGTTTGGATTTTAATGCGCTGGCTGTCGTTTTTCCCTCATCAGATGTGCAAATGGGTATCCTTTGGCGACGCCAATCGATCAGGAGTTATTCTGAATCTTTAGGATGCGGCCATGTCGCTCTGTGTCGCATCGCACAAGTATTGTTTTTAATTTTATATAGCTTATTACTTCGAAATATGGACCAAAAAATCAGTCCACCAGTGAAGAACAGGCTCCTCGTAGGGGGAGAAGACCAAGAACCTTCCAAATATGCTTGAACTTATTACTACTGTACACAAGTGTTCTCATGAAAAACAGAGCTTCTAACTCTCTACGAGAGCGTATGGTCATACACAATATATTATCTAACAACCGATAAGCATGGTATAAAAATGTAAAAATAGGGAGGAAAAAAAAAACGATAACAGTAAGGCTAACAGGAGGAGGAAATGACTCGCATCACCTAATCCAAGGCACAGTGGTAGAGCAATGAGAGCTCCTCGAGCATCTGCAAGTCAAAGATGTAAATTTGATAAGAAATTTAAGAGTTTGAAGAACTCATGCTGGTACTTCACACGAATTTCTTAAAATTTTGGTTATTCAATTTGTCATTAAAGAGAGTAAGTAGAGTCACAGAAATAGACAAGGGAGATTGCCCTTGTGTGAGGAAGATTGCCATGAGATGCTGCAAAATGACTTAACAACAACGATAAAGAAAAGAGAACTCAAAATTGAAGCCTATCAGAGCCCCAGAGGCATTTCATATAAATTGTCTGATTACAGCCTCCGCTGCTTAATGTCTTGGAAGAAGATTTTCCTCAAAAAGACTAAACAGAAGTAAAGGCATATCCAAATATTATAATACAAAAATAACAATAGACTTTGGGCAGAAAAGGGCAGAGCAAAATAGAACGTTTCCCAGTGTACTCAACATGATGCTTCTGATTACTCGTCACAAAAAAAAATTATGCTTCTGATTATTCTGAATCGACCTTCAACACATTCAGTCGAAGGATCAAGAAGGTGCAGATAGCTCATATCAAACTGGTAACTAATTATTCAATCAGCAAAGAATAAGCCAAAAAAAAAACCAAGCTACTTTTTCTCAGAGTGTCACCTTCTCAAGCAAATCTGGCTTAAGTTTAGATAAAATCTGCCACATGGTTGGCAAGTAAATTTTAACTGATAAGATTTGCTTATCCAACTCCTATTTAATGAACGGAGAACCAAAAGTTCCTTTCCCTCTTCTTGAGCCCTAAGGTTTCACAAGAGGAAACTCGTGTCTCCAATGACCATTACCTCCATCAGCCACAGTCCCAACGCCCAAAAGCTGTATGGTAAAAACTACCAGTCTGATAGCTCCCACTGTTGAAGAAAAAAACTAAAACCAATCACTATTATGGTAAAACTAAATCTGGCAGCACCCTGCTGATGACTGCCACAAGAAAAGGTAAAAAGTAAAGCCGTGATTGAAAATGCTCTATAGTTTTCAGTAAACATTTCAGTTACTATTGACTAAAAGGAAAAAAACCTTTAACATGTATCATGTTCATCTAGTCCTCCAGGGTCTTGAACTTCTACTAATCCATTATGGAACAAAAGGAACTCAACGATCCACAAAGAGCCATCCACTAAACAATGATCAGGATTCCAGCAACTATATATTTGAGCTGAAACAATCATGCTCTTAATATTAGTAACCAAATCAAAAGGCACATGCATATCCACTACACATATAACCAACCCAAGAGGGAAAGGAACATCATCCTCTGTAAAGCTACAATGACAAACATGTCTATGTAGGGCCTGCAACTGTACCTGGTTTCTCGATATAGAGAAGTCTTCCGCATGAAATACATGACTGTATAAATATAGAACTGCCATAGAGGGAAATCCGACCACATTGAAAATTCGAAAAAGAAAATGTTTTTCGCACATGATGTGACTGAACATAAGGATATAATACAACGTCCCGGTTCCAGGTCGTCTTACCTCCAGCAAAAAATTAAAATGCCATACTTGTATATCGAGAAGAAAATGTGCAGGACAGATCAAAGTCAAACCTTTTCACTCATCGACGGCATCGTGATACTCCTGATCCTCCTCCTCCTCCTCCTCCTCCACCTCCGGGACGGGGTGAAGCTCAGCTTCCTTCACGCCATTCTCAGCTCCAGAACCACCAACACTGCCATCGTCTTCCTTGTCCTCGGGATACCGAACCACCACAACAGGACAAACACAGTGATGCACGCAATAATCACTCACGGTCCCCAGCTTCCCCAGCTTACTCGCCCTCCTTGTCCTGGCAGCACCGAATCCCCTGCTCCCCATTATCATCGCGCTGAGCCCTAACCTCTCCACCTCCAAGCACAGCCTCTCCTTCAAGTCGTGGTCCTTCACGATGTGGACCTTGTACGGCACCCGACCCTCAACCAGCGGCTGCGCCACGTCATTGGCCTTCGACGCGGTGAGATCGTCGAAGTCAGACTCTATCTGCTCATCAGACCGGTCGTCCCCGGCGGGCTGTTTCTGTACGGCGCCCCAATCAACGCCGTAGAGGACGGAGGTGGGGCGAACGTGGAGGAGGATCACCGCGTCTCCCGGTCGGAGGTAATTCTGGACGGACCAGCGGACGGCGTAAGCACTCTCGTCACTCAGATCAACGGCGATAGCGACCTTGCGCTGGGCGCCGGAGGACGGGGTGGTGATGAGGGGAAGGCGCGGGGAGGAAGGCTGAAGGGTGACGGGGGGCAACGGGTGGTGGGGATTCATGCCGGAGAAGGAGCAAGGACGACGAGTAACGGTTCGTTGGTGGCGACAGCGCGTGGGGTCGGGAAGGGTTAGTCGACCGGCGGGAGAGAGATGGATGGGTCTGTTCTGTTTGTCAAGCGGGATGAGAGAGGATCAGGTGCCTCGTCGGTCACGCACGCACGCTGCCTCGCAAATTTTTTAATTAACTTATATTTAATATCTAATATTTAAAAATGGAATCAGAATTAATTAATTTGTATTTAATAGGAAGTGAAGTAATATATAAGTGTCTCTACCGTGTATTTAGTATATTTTTAGATCACGTTTCAACGTTATTGGTATGATATGTATATATATATATATATATATACATCACATGCTTCATATATAAAAACGGGGAATAACGTGTTGATTTCGATCAAGTTCTAATTGACTAAGATGTTTTTATTTTTTAAATTATTGTTTGATTTATGGATATATGAAATAATCAAATGGAAACATTCGATAGGAAAAAAAATTGTATCGGTGTTCTCACACGGGATTGAACAGCTTTGCATCTCTTCCGGTCGATTCGGATCTCGAGCCTATAGAAGAGACGAGACGGTGCCTCTGGATATGTTTGGATTGAGGGATTGGGGAGGAGGACGAAGGGATAATTATCAGGAGGGTCAAGAAGGAGAGGGGGAAGCTACGGTCATGGAGGGATATGATAAAACTTCTATATCTTCCTTTATGAATGAGATAAAAGAGGAGGGATAGAAGTATAATTTTTAAAATTAGATAGCATCGAATTAGGAATTAGTATAGATTTGAATTTATGAATTTATAGATTAAATTAGATATTTAACTAATAATATTATTAATAA
>CXYZ01010748.1:1061714-1086228 GCA_900006705.1 Sonneratia caseolaris
TATATTATAATAATTTTTTATTTTTTTAAATTTAAATTGATCGATTTTTACATCGATTCAATTAGGTTCACCAATCAGATATAAAACCGACTGGTTCAACTAGAGTTGATTTTTTTAAAATATAATTAGGTCTTTAATAAGAACTGAATCGGATAAGTGGTTAGTTCCTGTTCGAACCGGTCGGTCCAATCCAAATTTTAAAACTACCATTAGAGGAGCATAAGTAAACTATTTTACCGTTTATAATCTCTCCCACATTTTAAATCAAATAACTGGACGATAAAATCTACGCTATCCCTCATTACTTCTTCATATTGCTCAAAAGTGCAGGGATAGGAGGAAACCATTCTACAAAATCTATATGAATAATTGATTTATTAATCATTTCGAACTGCTACGCTACTTATTTATCCGGAATCGGATCCGGGATTATCTCTTTGGCACGTTAAAAATAACTTAAGATGACACTTTCTGTCTCTATCAAGATCTCTACCCACGACAGCGGCTATCCTCACGCTGAGCGGGGGACGATTGACCAGAAGGGACAAGACGGGGACGGAGTGAATGGTACAGGAACGGCGTTCGTGATGCATGGGTTGGCTGGTCAAAGTCAATCATTAAATGAGAGAGAGAGAGAGAGAGAGAGAGCTTATGTGTCAGTCACTCGGTTATCGTCCGTCCGACCAATTTCACGTCTGTCAATTTTGGGTAATGTGAGCTCGCTGTTACCTGCCAGTCAATAGTCATCCGTAGGATGTCCTGGTAGGCTCCAAATTCCAGTTGTCTTCGATTGGAATAGCCAGCCAGGATGGATTTGTATTCTATGTAGTGCATGGGCCCGCCTGTCCCATTAGGCCCATTAAGGCCCACTGAGCTTGGGCCGCACCGACAGCTCATCCCTCGGTAAGCCCCCTCTACAGTGAAACAAACCACAGCTCAGCGCCTCGGACGTTGTCTCGAGATCCGACTCTCATCAGCCAAATGTACACCGAAACATCCTCCACGCCATAAATGATGAACATTTATTAGGTTTGGAAGCTTATCATTTGATCTATTGTCTCCCCTCTCTCTGTGTCGGGTTCCCTGTGACTGCTTGTGTTGGCATGTCCTTAAATCACTGGCCAGCTTCCACCGGACTTCCAGGACCATCCCTCCCTCGCTGCATACACTGATGACCCTGAAATTTCATCTGTCCCACCGTACTGTTATTAGTCCTTGATCCCTCCACGTCTTCAGTGGATGATCAGGGGGAACATCATTCAACTACGTTGGACATGATTAATGTTTACTCGTTATGAACAAACCGCTTAATAGTCTGATTTCTATTTCGGACATCTGGATTTTGACCTGAGACGGCGATAGGATAACTGCATTTTCGTAAGGAAATCAGGTCAACGTTTCGTAATATGACGAGAAGGATCATCCTCCTGGCCTTTGCGTAAACGGGGTTAAAACCAGATAACAGAGGATATGCCCAGCACCCCGAGCCCCTTCCAAATGTTCAGAGTGAGCGTTCTGTCTGTGCCTCTCGGCCGCTTTTCCCATTTCCTCTCCTCTCCCCTCCTCTCCTTTTCCATGAAGAGAGAGAAACAGAGACAGAGAGAAGAAGCAGACAGAAACGTAGTACCGCTGATATACGAAGAGAAACAGAGAGAGAGAGACCAACATTAATGGATGGAGGCAGAATGCCGTACCGAGATCCTGCAACAGAGATTTTATCCATCTCCCTCCCCCTCTCTCTCTTCCTTGACTGGACCCCTGACAGGATTAGCTGCAAGACTAGCACTACTAACAGTACCGAGCGTACGACCGACGGGTCAGGTCAGGAATCGGAGATCTGGACCGTCTGCTTGCTGATCGACTCACCCATCCGCCTCCTCTTCAGGAGCCTCTCTGGTCCGGCGGTGGCGCTGGCCGGGGAGGTGCCAGTGGTTGCCCCGCTCTCCGAGGTGGAGAAGAGCTGGAGGTCGAGTACATTCATGGGGGTGTCCGAGCTTGAGACCACATCTACTGCCGATCCATAACTCTCCACCACTGCCTCCTGGATCGCACTGCAGCAGCTCGCGACACCATCCTGGCAAATTCCCATACATTATTTTATTTACTTATAGGAGGCATTTGTTAACCAATTTGTCATTAAGTTGTTGATAGTCTGTACATTCGCATATGCGTGCAATCAAATCTCATCCAAAAGCTTGAAAACTAAATTAACGAAGAAAACTATGGAAGGCATAACAGATAATCTACTAGAAATTCATACAAGGGCCAACGCAAATCATCTCTGCTCTGCTTTTTTGTCCTATGACTAACTGAGAAGTGAGCAATGCTCCAGAAATAAGTTGTAACCTTTCTCAATTTAAGAGATTTACCACGTATCCTGAGATACCAAACACTATTCAACCAAGTAGGTTTTTTTTAAATTAAATAAGCAATTTTAATTTTACCTTATTTACAAATGAGCAGCCCAAGATCGCCGACTGGAAACTTGAAGACTCAAACGGGAAGACATCATGAGAGGCAGAGAGAAGAGCCGACGCTGCGATGTCCGACGGCTTGAACTCGAGCAGCTTCACATCTGCAGCCAGGATTAGGAATCTCAATCTCGGGTTGTTAATTGATTTGGCATGTTAGACCTTAAATTAAAAATGTGGGTTTTTGTCCTTTTTCAATTTGTCGGATCGAAAGTTACCAGTTTGAGCTCTGAAGATGATCTGAGAGGCTCGAGCTTTGAGGGCCTGCCTCGACGCCGGGTTCTCGAGGTTGAGCAGGGGAATGAAGAATGAGAGGAAGGAGAATGGAGTGATTGACCGCATCCGCCATTTCAGAGCTCCCAGTATTAATATCTCCATCCTCTCGATCGTCTGCGCGTCGTATATTATACCACATTCCGCCTGTAATGGAAGAACGCAAACAACCCACATTTCAATCTCGGAGATCACTCTCTCTGTTGATTGGAAGATAGAGCTTTTACTGAGAAATTCATCCAGCTTTAGCAAGAAAACGTCAGCTTTGCATAACAACCGGGAAATGCCCGTAACGCAAACTCTGAGCGAGTGTCTCATCGTGGCATTGATTAGTGTCATCATGTCTGACCTGAAGGCATGGGAGAGAGAACTCGGTTTTCTGCATTTTTGCGGCAAGGGACACGCAGGACACTGCTAGGAGTCGCATCACCCAAGGTTTTGGTTTCTGCAACGATCACGCGTTCATCAAGTGAGTGGGTGTTCTGGAAATCGGAGGCGTAGAAAATAAAGGTGTTTTCTCATCGACTTTTGTCTTACCTGCAAGGCTTGGTTCGACAGGAATCGATCAAGGTAATTGACAGCTAGGTACGGCAAGGATGCATCAAATCTACTACGGCAGAGCTACAAATGACAATGTCGGACATTCAAGTAAGGAGATGAGGATGACTCCGGTCAACCAAGCGAGGAGAAAAATGAAAGAATGGGACTTTACACACCTGCGAGATTGAGGAAATGGTATCTCGTCGGACAGTGAAATCGGAGCCTCCAAGTTTGAGACTCTTCACGTACGCCTCCGCCAGCATGTAATCATTTTCGACCCGGAGGAGAGACGCCATCTCGGCGCAGTGACTGTCGCCGGAATTGGTAAAGGGGTTCTCGAGGTCGAAGTCCATGGACGAGGACGAGCTATATGTTCTGGTTCGTTTAGACCCCCTCAGCACTCAAGGTCTGATCGGCATTGTCTGGTTAAAAAGGAGGAGGAAGAAGAAGAAGAAGAGAGGTGGTGAAGCTGATTGATAAGGAAAAAGCTGAAAGTGAAGGTGGGAGATGTGATGCGAAGCCTGGCGAATCTGAAGAGACTTGGGGTTCACTCTTTCTTTCCTCTTTTGTTCAGCTCTACTTTTGCCTCTGTTTCGGGCTGCCCTTATTATAGTGTGTATGTGCTGTTTGCAACTTTGGATTGACTGTCCCATTGGGAAGTGGAAATAGTGAAGATTTAAAATGGGGAAAAGTTATGATCAGATACAGCTTCAACCATACTAGAGATAACATGGCTTGTTTGATGAAGTTTGTTGCTCGGTTTAACATGTTATGATGGGAGAACAATCTACGTTGATTAAATACACGAATGATAAGTTCAATTGATATTCAAAATCCCACTAGATTTCAACTCATGCGTAAGGGAACCAAGATTAATTCATCTCTTGCTAGTATAAGATGTAGTCGTACTAACATTTGACAAAGAGACAAAGAGCCTCCAATCCAAACGAGGAGACAGGCTTGAAAATATCACAAGTCACAAGACCTTCTTGGCTTAAATCATGTAAAGTATAAGTTGATAGAGGTGGGCAAGCATATAATATTGGTGAGTTCAAGCTTTATATGTGAATAATATATGTAATTATGTGATCTTATTATTTAATAAATTGATTTGATTTAGGCCTACTCTAGTTAGGAAAATCCTCGTGCATGAGGCAATGTGGGGGGAAGAGTGGAGTAGAGAAGATATTCATCTTCCATTCCCACTGCTACAAAAGCTCCAAGCACTACGATACACAGTGGACGGAGCAGCACAGCCACAGCACAGTGGATTTATATGCTTGTCCCTTGCACTCATCGTGCGTGGAGATGGAGAACCTCTCCCCTTCCAAGCAAAAATCGACCATTAATAAGACAAAGAAGCTAATGAAATGACCATGACGCACTTTTTACCACCTCATAGAAGTTGTGTGCGGCTCTCCAAACCCTAACTCCAAACGCAAGAAGCTTCAAACGAGGAAACCCCCAAGTACACAAGACAACGAGCTAGTTAATGAATAAGGGTCAAACTATGTCCGATCGGATCCAACCTAGCTACATGGGGATTCATACCCAGCTGATCAGTCAGTCAATCTGAACAAAGAGGAGGTCCGACCGGGTGACCACTACAAACCCTTTGTCGGGCCACGAATCCTCTTCACTTCATTCAGGAAACTAGTTCAGAATTTTCAACTATGAAGATCTAACGGTTTGAAGAAGTTGGCATTGGAAGAGGAGGAGGAGGAGGAGCTAGCTGTGAACATTTCGTCGAAGTGAAGGAAAGAACCTATGGAGCGATCGAACTGTGTGCTGCTGTAGGTCCAAAGGGGAGATGATTTTATATAGTATTTGGCTGAGAGTGCCCGAGATGGTGAGAGTAAATCAGAGTGAAAGTCAATGGCGAAGACGCCACCAGCTAAAGACCAGGGTGGCTGGCTTGTCTTACTCCGTCTTACTATAATTTCTAGATCTATTGTTTTTTATGAACACTATAATTTCCATTTTTTTCTAGCTAGGTCAATGCTATGATGGTGCATACAAGCACTATCAAACTTAACTATTTATTTTAATATAATGATATTATTATCAATTTTAAATATTATTTATTTTATTTAAATTTATTATATTATTTTATTTCCTGGCTTACTTTTGCTACGTTCTACCTTGTAAGCCTCGGTTACAGTAGAAAAATTAAAATCTCATTCCACTTACGTATATAGTGTTGCGTATGTGAACAATGATCACGGTGATCAATTTTATCCGTTCACCTACCTTGGATAGGAAACGTTGGATCAAGCTTAACCAGTCCCCGTGATCTGATCTTGTTTGGTTGCAAAAGACAAAGGGCCTCCCTTTGGTCACCCCTTGTTCACGCATCCGATGTTACTGCAGCCGTTTGACCATCGCCTTTATTGCCTGCCAGGATCAGGAACCACATGGAGCCTTAAGCCTTTCTTCCTTTTGATCTCCTTTTGCTTTGCCATTGAATCTGATGGACAGAAACCATGCGAAAAGCCATAACATTATATGTATGTATGTATAATAGAGAACAGGTGGAGCTCAGTAAGTATATGCTTTTTAGAAAGGCAAAGTCCGGGAAGCCTCCTCCATTTACGTACATGGGACCGACCTCAATGATATTCTGAAGCAAGAAATTGGGACGCGGACTAAATGACTTTATAAGAACGTACGGAAGTGATCGGGATGTAGTCGCGATGAAGCTCAACGTCGGATTAAACTGGTTTGTTCTCCGTGTCTTTGGATGCGTGCGTGGGTATAATCGTGAATGTTTTAATTCTGTATCAGCAGAACAGAAAAATCGAAGAGCAGGCAGGCACTTCCCAGCCGGAATCTTTTAGCTTTGGGTGCGATGGAAAATGGAATTCATAATGATTCGGTTGGCTGGAAGAACGTAACAGAGACTCCCACGATGCAACGAATATGATGATTGCATGTTTCATGTCTCACGCGTCGGTCTTCTTCTTCGTCTTCGTCTTCGTCTTACCACGCAGAGAGAGAGAGAGAGAGAGAGAGAGACCCACTGACTTTTTCCAGACGGATGATTGGTCAGTCGTACGAAACCCAGTCAAGATATGATACAGTATCGGCCATATCGTTGTAGCAAATGGCCCGGTCTGGAGACCCATCAGGACATGGGCTTGACTGTGGCACTCAATTTCGGCCCATCGACGACAACCCTACACTTTCCCTTAAAAAAATTAGCCATTTTCGAATGACTAAGCGAAC
Source organism: Sonneratia caseolaris (assembly GCA_900006705.1). Taxonomy (NCBI): domain Eukaryota; kingdom Viridiplantae; phylum Streptophyta; class Magnoliopsida; order Myrtales; family Lythraceae; genus Sonneratia; species Sonneratia caseolaris. The sequence goes on from CXYZ01010748.1 coordinate 1,068,224, forward strand.
CGAGAGCCCACAGCTGGTTTTTGTTCCCCCCTGTTTTCTCTTGGGTGGGGGATGGGTAGGTGCAGCGCAGCTGAATTTCAGATACATACAAGAAAACCAGAGTGCTTCGGAAGCTCTTGCTTGCACCGGGTCCACGAGATTTTGTGGTAACATTTTTTCGGTCATGTGAGATTGGGCTTTAGTGCTCCCGGTGTAGGTGTATAATCGTAAACTCAAATTTCCACCAATACCCTTCCATGATTAGAAATGTGGTCCACATCGGTGAGGCAAAGTAGTCATTTTCCAACCCATCCCGGATTCCCGGATTCTCTCAAAACCATTCGCTCTCTCTGGCGCTAGCCCACCGGGTTCCCTCCTCAGCTTCAGGGCCTCTTATCCTTACGTGTCTCTCATCATTCCGGTGGCTTCCCTATATAATCTCATCGCCCCACAAACTCCTCTCATCCAGCGTTTCATCGTAAAAGGCACAACAACAAAAAATCTTGCTGAATTCCCTTCCGATTGGACCAATTCGAGCCAGATGAGTTCGACGAGCAGAGCGTGCGTGGTGGCGGCGAGCGTGGCGGTGGTTGAGGCCCTGAAAGACCAGGGCATCTGCCGCTGGAACTACCCCATGAGGTGGGCTTATCAGGGTGCCAAGAGCCGTGCGAGGTCCCTCTCCCAGGCCAAGATGCTCTCCCCTTCGTCGCATTCCTTGGTTGGTTCGAGCAAGTTCAGGGAAGACGAGAGGGAGTCGCAGTCGGAGGAATCTTTGAGGAAAGTCATGTACTTGAGCTGCTGGGGCCCTAATTGAAGCCCACTCAAATTTTTGAATCTCATTGAACTGATGAGATATTCTGATGTAAATTGTAATTAGCTCTCTAGTGGATGAATATATCGGAAACGAAATCTTCACTCACAAAGCCTGTTCTTTCTCAGCCTCTCAAGCTTCCATTGACTCTGATGGTGATGAATCTCTACGACGGAACCATTAACAGCTCAGTTCCTTTCAGCAACCAACACAGATGCTCGTGCCGGGGTCAGGCCTGATTCCTTCTCATTCAGGGAAGAATTCTTTAAGGCAATAAGCCACCCCCGACATCAGTTGATTCAGTTCACCTGGGCGAAACCTGTTTCAGAAATTGATGTAGTACAGCAGATCTACGATTGAGTCTACACTAACAAGAAAAAAACCTTGCAAGACCTTCATATTCATAATGAACTTTGTATTGGCAAACATGAACTCTAGATTAATTAATTAATTACTCCGTGAAAGCTCCTGCCAAGAGCATATGTTTGGAATGCCAAGCATCTTGCCCAGTCGATAAGGTAGCAGCCAGGGGAGATGGCAGTAGACTCAGTTGACAGTATCATCATTTCAGCTCAGGCCCCATAACACAACAGGACAGGATAAACAAGTGGTCTCCTCTCGATAACTTTGGGCGTAAGTGGATTTCGCAATGAGAAACCGTGTGCCTCTCAGTGTCAAGCTGACGCCACCAATAATGCTGCCATTTTCATTACCGGGGGAGAACCCAAAACCCGCTCTTGTCCCCCACCAAAGCAGTATATTGAGGAGCACTAGAAGGGCGCTTCTGCCATTTTGCCCCCCAAACCAGCGCCCTCCCTCATCCATCGGCCTCTGTTTCCTTCCCCAAAAGTTTGGCCTCTTTTGCCTCACATTGGTTGTACCCGGAGCTGCCGTATCTCTGATAGCTTTCCTATGTAAGAAGCCGATGAATTATCTTTCAGTCCACAAGTCCAACGCAAACAGAAACTTCTTCAAATCACTTCCAGATTCGGAAAACAGTAGTGAAGCAGTAGTTCAAGAGCGTCTTAGAGCTACCACAGAGAAGAAAGGGGATGAGCGTATCAAAAAGGTCTTGGCTTTTAGCGGCGAGTGTAGGGGCGGTGGAGGCGCTGAAGGACCAGGGATTCTGCAGGTGGAACTACACAATTAGATCACTCCACCGGCATGCCAAGGCCCACGTCGGGTCGATGTCTCAGGCCAAGAAGCTGGTTTTCCAATCCGCAGCGGCGGTTTCACTAGCGAGAAACCATGAGAAGAGGAATGAAGCTGAGGAATCTCTGAGGAAAGCCATGTACTTGAGTTGTTGGGTTCCTAACTGAGTGGATCCTTTATCCTCGGTCCTTGAAGAGCATACCAGGAAATGAGAATCCTAATAGTAGGTTGTAGTTTGACAATGATGGTTTCGAAAAATTGTACACTACTCCAGGCTGTAAATTACATACTTCCAATTTCTTCTCCATGGAATATGAAGAGAGTATGTCTCGATGCAATTTCCTGATCCGGTTTAGTAACTACATTCTGCCCATGCCCTTCCTCCTCGAATTCCACGATGACTGGTTGGTTCGGGCAAGAAATCAGATCAATTTGGGTCTCAGATGCGGTATATTAGAAATACAATAGTACAAAACCCAATAAGTATTCGAAGTATTCCATTTTTTTTGTCCGTTTCGAATTTGTCTGATCGAAAGCTACCATTTTGAGCTCTGAAGATGATCTGAGAGGATCGAGCTTTGAGGGCCTGCCTCGACGCCGGGTTCTCGAGATTGAGCAGGGGAATGAAGGAGGGTAAGGAGAATGGGATCATCGACCGCATCCCCCATTTCTAAGCTCCCAGTATTAACACCTCCATCCTCTCGATCGTCTGCGCGTCGAATATTATACCATATTCCGCCCGTAATGGAAGAACGCAAACAACCCACATTTCAATCTCGGAGATCACTCCCTGTGTTGGTCGGAAGATAAGGCTTTTACTGAGAAATTCATCCAGATTTAGCAAGAAAACTTCAGCTTTGCATGGCATCTGGGAAATGCCCGCAACGCAAACTCTGAGCGAGTGTCTCATCGGAGCATTGAGTAGTGTAATGACGTCTGACCTGAAGACATGGGAGAGAGAACTCGGTTTTCTGCATTTTTGCGGCAAGAGACACGTAGGACACTGCTAGGAGTCGCATCACCCAAGGTTTTGGTCTTTGCAACGATCACGCGTTCATCAAGTGAGTAGGTGTTCTGCAAATCGGAGGCGGAGAAAATTAAGGTGTTTTCCCGTCGATTTTGGTCTCACCTGCAAGGCTTGGTTCGACAGGAATCGATCAAGTTAACTAACAGCTAGGTACGGCAAGGACGGATCAAATCTACGGCAGAGCTCCAAATGACAATGGCGGACAATCAGGCAGCAAGGAGATGAGGATGACTTTGGTCAACCAAGCGGGGAGAGAAACGAAAGAATGGAACTTTACACACCTGCTAGATTGAGGAAATGTTATCTCGGCGGACAGTGAAATTGGAGCCTCCGAGTTTGAGACTCTTCACGTACGCCTCCGAAAGCATGTGATCGTTTTCCACCCGGAGAAGAGACGCCATCCCGGCCAGAGATTGTCGCCGGAATTGGTAAAGGGCCAAGGATCTAATATTAGTGAGTTCAAGTTTTAGGAAAGTATGATATAAATAATTATGATATGTTATTATTTAATGAATCAATTTGATTACCTTATCACTTAAAATTTGACATAATTTTTTTTATAATCCGGATTTTTTATAATAAAAATATAACATCATAATAGTTAAAATTAATATGAAAATTTTACCAATTTCATATTTAACAAAACATAATATAATTAAACTATTTTTTTAAAAAAATCTGACTATAGCTACCTTATTAGACCCATATAACCTTTCTTTTTTTATTTGTACCACGCAGTATTTGTATTGCAGTCGAAATACACCTCAAAACTAATCTGTAATCGGATTAGGATTTTTAGGAAAACTCCCATCGACCCTTCATATTCGGAATTCGATTATTGGATCACCCATTTGGAGGCCTAACGAGGGGATCGGTAATCCAACCCCAAGTTGGTGATCTCGTATGACCTTTCAAACTTCACACTTATCTAAAAAAATTTATATGCATAAAATGTGAGCTATATCCTAGTAAATACAAATTTTTAAAATAAAATTAATTTAAGTATAAATTCTTAAAGAATTATATCAAGTAAACAAACTCCCTAAATAATTATAATATGTTGTTAAAAATAACCTAGCTAACTACAAACAAACAATATAATGTGATGCATGGGATCAATCATATCAAGCTATAGTTATGGGGTTGCACTACATCTACGATAGAGCTAGAGCTACGTCGATATTGATATTTATATATTTGACGATATAATGATATTACACCTCAAACTATATCATAATAACCGTTTACTGTACATTACATCTTTGTACTACAATTGCATGGGCCGCCCATTATTCTCGGTCATAAAAGTTGAAGTAATTGCTCTCAATTATATATATATCTCCCTTCTTCTTCTTCTTTTAATATGAGACAGGTTAGCTTATATATTCTGCTCAAGTCATAGAAATAGCATCACCCATGTTCCATATTTATATTTTATCGAAAACCTGTCATAGATTAATGGGGCGCACTTTTATTTCATAGGCTTAGGGGTCGTGATGTCTATAAACAGACACGTAGAATACAGGCAACACACAAAATGCTGAACGCAACTGATACCCTCTAGCACTCACATCATCATAGAATACATATTTGTATATATACTAATATTTCATCTATTATAGTGTGTATAAATGATAGTTTAAAAAATTGGACCGAGCCGGTTAATTTGATCGGTATAATTGGAAACCGATCACTCATCAGTCCGGTTCTTATAAAAGACTTAATTACACTTTTAAATAGGTCAATTCCGGTTGAATCAGTCGACTCCTGATTGGATTAGTAAACTTAATTTGTGAAAAAATTGAAAGACTTAAAATTTTTAAAAAAACTATTATAATATACTTAATTCTTAATTTACTTTATTAGATTTACATTTATATTTTATATTAAATTTTTATTTAATATAATAATAATTTTTATTATAATTTATATTTAAATTATAATATTATATAAATTTATTAATAATATTATTTATTAAATATACGATTTAATTTATTAAATAATACATCTTATTAATAAACTCATAAACACATATACCAATTACTGATAAATTATAGTATAATGTCAGCCAATGGATTTGAGGCCAAGTACAGCACAATCATTAAGTTAGTCCACCTCATTTTATTTGTTTTCCCTTTTTCTTTTTCTCTGTCTCCACCGCCTTCGCCTCCTTATACACCTGTCAATCAACTTTTCTTCTTCTTCTCTCCATTCTTCTGGAAACATCACCGAACACAACCCCGTGCGCGCGAGAGAGTGAGGGAGAAATTTAGCTCACGAATTAAACAGAAGGAAATAACGTAAGTTGAAAATAGTTAAATATTTATTTTGATTATATATATATATGTACGTTGATTTAGGATAAAATTTGATTCTGCCAGTAGAAAATGGAAGGGGAAAGAAAGAAAGCAACGGGAACGAAAAAGGGAAGAGTAGGGAAAGGAAAGGGTTTAGGATGAAATTGATTTTTGGCATTGGAAAATAGAAGGAAAAAGGAAAGAAAGAAAGAAACGGGACTAAGAAGGGAAAAAGAAAATAAAATAGTATATATATATATATATATATATCTATGGAAGATACTTATAAAGTTGGATTTATGTATGGTGTAAATTTTTTATATTAGTGATCAGATTATTTATTTAGTTAAAGTATAAATTATTATATGATATGTATTAATTTTACTATAAATCAAATGATAGGTACTAAAGTGATTTGAGATACCCACCCCGAAGATCTAGCATCGTGATTAGCTAATTAAGAGATTGTGAACACATTTTTCTATTGTAAAATGATTAATAATTAATAAATATAAATTATAAAAACATTATTTGTTATATCTAAGTAATTATCATTTTTAATGAATACGTATATTTTAAATAAGTAACGAAGAGAATAGAAAAAAGGATAAGTAATAGTAGTAGTCGGACATGCATACATACATACATGACCTACATTAATGTCTGTATTTGTACATAATCATGGTGACCGCTAAGTCGGCGGAATAGAAATGGACCTTACTGATTTATCGCGGGTTCGCAGCAAGATATAAACATGAGACATGAGCGACGCTAGCTCTGTGACTCCAACGAAATATGTGAGGTGACCCCCTTTTCGGACTTGGTTGGAAAAACAAAGACCAGAGAGGAGAGGTAAGAAAAAGAGAGAGACTTGAGAGGGACGGGTTAACTCTTACCACCAGAGGATAATAGGTGGCCCCTGCGATTGCATGCAAAGGGAATGGCACGGAAAGGAGAACTTTATGAGATTGATTGAGGTGCCGAGTCATGGTACCATTTGGAGAGAGAGGAGTATCGGTACCGTCATAACTCTGTCGCAGAGGTAGTGTGACCCACGGTTATTGTTTAACATGAATGTTTATATGCATTGCATTATGTGGATTGTATGAAGTTAGTTAGGTTGCTAATAACCATCTATTCTTGATATTTGACTAACTAGTAAAATGTATACAATTATGTAATGACCTATATTTAAACTAATGTTATTTTACTGTGGAATTATGTATTCACTGAGTTACAGCTCATACTCCTCTGCAAATGTTTTTTTTTTTTCAGGTAGGGAAGACACTTAGCCAAGCGGAATCGCCAAATTTGATTCGGAGATCAACTAGGGTGAATCGTAGATAGAGTACGTGTAGAATGTTGTGCATAGTTCTTTATACGATGTTACGATCTAAAATATTTTGAAAAATAACAATGGTCGGAGATATGTGTTGTGAGTTGCGATGATATATAAGCATCACAAATAACTATTCCCATCAACTACTCTATATGCACGCATGCCTCTACCTTCCTAAACCTCATTCTTCGTTGTCAGAGTATCCTACACACCCTCGGATCCGCTCTATACTTACCGACCCCACAGCTGGTTTTTGTTCCTCCGGGTGGGAGATAGACGGGTGCTGCGCAGCTGAATTTCACGTACAAACAGGAAAACCAGAGTGTTCCTGATGCTCCTGGTTGCACCGGGTCCACGACATTATACCGTAAAGTTTCTGCCCATGTGAGCTTGGGCTCTCGTGCTTCCGGTGTAGCTACCACCCTATACTCGCAATTCTACCAATACTATACCCTTTCCTGATTGGAAAAGTGTGGTCCGCATCGGTGAGGCAAAGTAGTCATTTTCCAACCCATCCCGGATTCCCGGATTCTCTCAAAACCATTCGCTCTCTCTCTCTCTCACGCTAGCCCACCGGTTTCCCTCAGCGCCATGGCCTCTTATCCGTGCATATCTCTCCGGTGGCTTCTCTATATAAATAATCTCATCGCCCCCCTCAAACCCCTCTCATCCAGCGTTTCATCGTTAAAGGCACGGCAACAATTCTTCTTGATTTTTACCTTCCGGTTGGACCAATTCAAGACACGAAACACAGAACAAATGAGTTCGACGAGCAGAGCGTGCGTGGTCGCGGCGAGCGTGGCGGTCGTTGAGGCCCTGAAAGATCAGGGTATCTGCCGCTGGAACTACCCCATCAGGTGGGCTTATCAGGGCGCCAAGAGCCGTGCGAGGTCCCTCTCCCAGGCCAAGATGCTCTCCCCTTCGTCGCATTCCTTGGTTGGTTCGAGCAAGATCAGGGAAGAGGAGAGGGTGTCGCAGTCGGAGGAGTCTCTGAGGAAAGTCATGTACTTGAGCTGCTGGGGCCCTAATTGAAGACCACTCGGATTTTTTGATCCCATTGTACCGATGGGATACTCCCATGTAAATTGTAATTAGATTTCTAGAGGTTGAATATATCGAAGACGAAATCTTTACACACAAAGCCTGTTCTTTCTCAGCCTCTTATGCTTCCATTGACTCTGATGGTGATGAATCTCCACGACCGAACCAATAGCTGCTCAGCTCCTTTCAGCAACACAGATGCTCGTGCTGGGGTCACACCTGAATCCTTCTCTTTCAGCGAAGGATTCTTTGAAGCAATAAGATTTAAGAATCTATGCCACCCCCAACATCAGTTGATTCAGTTTACCTGTGCGTAACCTATTACGGGAATTGATATTGTACAGCAGATCTGCGATGGAGTCTACACCAAAGAGGAAAAAAAAATATTGCAAGACCTTTATATTCATAATGAACTTTATATTGGCAAAATGAACTCAAGATTGCTTAATTACTCGCTGAAAGTTCATGCTAAGAGCATCTGTTTGGGATGGCAAGCAGCTTGCCCAGTAGAAAGGATAAGGCATGGGAGTTCCAGTCAGTTTCCAGCGAGGAGGCGCTAGACACACTAAGTATTATCCTTTCAGCACAGGCTCCATAACACAACAGGACATAATAAACAAGTGGTTTCCTCTCAACTTTGGGCGTGAGTGGATTTCACAATGGGAAACCGTGTGCCTTTCAGTGTCAAGTGTAGGGCCACCAATAATGCTGCCACCTTCATTATCATGGGAGCACCCAAAACCCCCTTTCGTCCCCCACCAATGCGGTATACTGAGTGGCACTAGAAGGTCACTTCTGCCATTTTGCCCTCAAAACCAGCGGCCTCCCTCATCCATCGCCCCCCAGTTTTCTTCCCCAAAATTTGGCCTCTTTTGCCTCACATTCATTGTACCCAGCGATGCACGGCATCTCTGATGGCTTTCCTATATAAGAAACCGATGAATTATCTTCCAGTCCACAAGTCCAACGCAAACAGAAACTTTTTCAAATCACTCCCTGATTCGGCAAACAGTCGTGAAGCATTAGTTCAAGAGGGTCTTAGATTAGAGATAACACAGAGGAGAAAAAGGGATGAGTCTATCAAAAAGGGCTTGGCTTTTAGCAGCTAGTGTAGGGGCGGTGGAGGCACTGAAGGACCAGGGATTCTGCAGGTGGAACTATACGATCAGATCACTCCACCGGCACACCAAGATCCATGTCGGGTCGATGTCTCAGACCAAGAAGCTGGTTTCCCAATCCTCAGCGGCGGTCTCACTGTCGAGAAACCATGAGAAGATGAATGAAGCTGAGGAATCTCTTGAGGAAAGTCATGTACTTGAGTTGTTGGGGTCCTAACTGACTGGATCCGTTATCCTTGGTCCTTGAAGAGCATACCAGGAAATGAGAATCCTAATAGTAGGTTGTAGTCTGGCAATGATGGTTTTGAAAATTTGTACACGACTCCAAGCATTAAATTACGTACTTCCAATTTCTTCTCCTTGGAATATGAAGAGAGTATGTTTTGATGCAATTTCCGGATCCAGTTCAGCAACTACTTTCTGCCCATGCCCTTCATCCTCGAATTCCACGATGACTGGTCGGTTCGGGCAAGAAATCAGATCAATTTGGGTCTCAGATGCGGTATATTAGAAATGCAATAGTACAAAACCCAATAAGTATTCCAAGTTTTCCATTTTTTTGTCCGTTTCGAATTTGTCTGATCGAAAGCTACCATTTTGAGCTCTGACGATGATCTCAGAGGCTCGAGCTGTGAGGGCCTGCCTCGACGCCGGGTTCTCGAGCTTGAACAGGGGAGTGAAGGAGTGGAAGGAGAATCGTGTGATTGACCGCATCCCCATTTCAAAACTCCCAGTATTAACATCTCCATCCTCCCGATTGTCTGCGCGTCGAATATTATACCACATTCCGCCCGTAATGGAAGAACGCCAACAACCCACATTTCAATCTCGGAAGATAAGGCTTTTACAGAGAAAGTCATCCAGATTTAGCAAAAAAAACTTCAGCTTTGCATGACATCTTGGAAATGCCCGCAACGCAACTCTGAGCGAGTGTCTCATTGGAGCATTGATTAGTGTAATGATGCCTGACCTGAAGACATGGGAGAGAGAACTCGGTTTTCTACATTTTTGCGGCAAGAGACACGCAGGACACTGCTAGGAGTCGGATCACCCAAGGTTTTGGTTTCTTTAATGATCACGCGTTCATGAAGTGAGTACCTGTTCTTGAAATGGGGAGGCGGAGAAGATTAAGGTGTTTTCCCGTCGATTTTGGTCTCACCTGCAAGGCTTGGTTCGACAGGAATCGATCAATGTAATTAACAGCTAGTACGGCAGGGACGGATCAAATCTACTACGGCAGAGCTTCAGATGACAATGGCGCGGACATGCAAGCAGCAAGGGGATGAGGATGAATCTGGTCAATCAAGCGAGGAGAAAAACGAAAGAATGGAACTTTACACACCTGCGAGATTGAGGAAATGGTATCTCGTCGGACGGTGAAATCGGAGCCTCCGAGTCTGAGACTCTTCACGTACGCCTTCGCCGGCATGTGATCATTTTCGAGCCGGAGGAGAGACGCCATCTCGGCGCAGAGGCTGTCGCCAGAATTGGCAAAAGGATTCTCGAGGTCGGAGTCCACGGACAAGGACGAGCTATACGTTCTGGTTCGTTTGGACCCTCCAGGACTCGAGGTCTGGTCGCCATTGTCTGGTTAACAAGAAAAGGAGGAAGAAGAGAGATGGTGAAGCTGATTGATAAGGAAAAAGCTTAAAGTGAAGGTGGGAGATGTGATGCGAAGCCTGGCGAATCTGAAAGTTATGATCAGATACAGCTTCAACCATACTAGAGATAATATGGCTTGTTTCATGAAGTTTGTTGCTCGGTTCACATGTCGCGGTGGGTGGTAGAATTAGAATAGTCTACCTCGATTAAATACACGAATCATAAGATCAACAAATATTTGAAAACTCGCATGATTTCAGGCGGTTCAAATGGGAAGTAACGTTAATTCATCTCTTAATAATATAATATGTTGTACTAACATTAACCACGAGACAAAAAGCCTCCAATCCAATTGAGGTGATAGGCCTGAAAATATCACAAGTCAAAATACCTTTTTTGGATTAGTGTGGTTAAAAGTGTGGTTTGGATCGGTGTAAAATGAGTTTAGAATTGTTTGATACAGTTACGATTTAATCTGTTAACTTAACTGATTGGTTTGATTACATATCGCAAATTCATGCAAATATAAACCGATTAAGAACGGTTTATAAGTAGGCAAGTTTGGCTTGTGAACTATCAATTTTTTTAATTTTTCTAAAAAATCATTTTAAGTGAATTTTTTTAATTCTTGAAAAAAATTAAATTGATTAGACAAAATCCAACCGTTGATTTTGTGAGATTTTTGGCTGTATGAGCCGGTTACTAAATGGTTCTAGGCAAGTTCAGTATGATAATAATATGGGCTGATTACAGTTCAACGAGTCTATATTTCAAAATTGGCTCATAACCACCTCAAACCCACTAAGAACGGTTATGGGCAAGGTTAGGAATGGTACGAGCCGGTTATTGGTTTGGACGGTCCAGTTACGGACTAGCCTAACTTGTTTAACATCTCTATTCTTAGTATATTAAATCATGTAACCACTCGTTGTAATAACAAAAAGGAGGAAAGTATAAGTTGATGGAGGTGGGCAAGCACATAATACTATCGAGTTCAAGTTTTATGAAAGGATAATACATATAGAGAAAAAGAATTTAGTGCAGTGGTACTGCTTTTCAACTTAACAATTATGATGTTATAAGTTCAAGTCTTATCTTATGACTCTTCATGCCAATTTATCACATTCCTGCTTCTACCATTCCATTCCAGGCTCATGAACCTCCTATTTAATAAAAGAAATGATAATATACATAATTATGAGATTTTATCATTTAATGAACTGATTTGATTCGGTATTTCTACCAAAAAATTTTGATAAAATTTATTCTATAATGTGAATATTATGTAATGAAAATATAACATTGCCCAATACTTCCTTAAAAATAGTAAAAATTAATATAAATACTTTACAAAATTTTGATGACATATTATAATCAACAAATTTTAATAAGATTAAACTAGATTAAAAAGGAAAACAAAATGTAGCTATCATTTTTCTGTTGATCCCCATTATCAAAAGGTTATATTGCTTGACTCATATGATTTTTTAAACTTCAAACTTATATGAAGAATGCGTAAATTGTATTTCAGTAAATACAAAATTTTAAAATAAAATAACATTAATTTAATTATAATTTTTTTAAAAATTATATCACATACACAAATTACTTGAATAATAATAATAATATACAGTTAAAAATAATATTACTAATTACAACTGAACAATACAATTTAATGCATTGGATCAATAATATTAAATATTATCTATGAAGTTGTACTATTCTTACGATGGAGTTATAACAGTATCGATATTTATACATTTAACAATATTGTGATCTATCATATCAAATTATATCATAATAATTATCTATTGATACATTATATTTTCGTGCCACAACTGCATGAGTCGTCTATTATTCTCAGATAGTAAAAGTTGAATTTGTCGTTCTCAAGTTTATATCTTTTTATTACTTTTCTTCTCCGATATATATTTTTTCCAACTAGGTCCCGAAAGAGAGTCAACTTAAATATTTTGCTAGAGTCACATTAGTAGTGCTGCTCATATTTCGTATTTATATCCAACTGCAAATTCTTGGTAAATGAGGGAGGCTCGTTACTATTTCACCAACTTAGCTGTTACTATATTTTAACTAAACACATATAATAATACAATATACAAAAGTACTACTCTAACACTTACATCATGATGGAATACATATTCGTATACATATTGATGTTTCATCAATTATAACATGTATATCCATTAACAATAACTATTCCCATCAACTACTATATATGCACGTAAACATTATAAATAACAAAAGGGAATAAATTATTATTTTTACTCATGCAGTCTCGGAAAAATATTTATTCTGTTTAGCTAGTACTATCATTTTTTTCAAAACAAGTAGAGGTCAAGGTTATCCATTTGGTAATTGGCATTGCATTATAAAAAAAGTAGTAAAATATTGTGATTTTGTCAAACGTTCAAGAAATGGTAAAGCCAATTCCCTCTTCTAGAACTCCACCATGAGATTTTAATGCTCCAATTCATGATATTAGGACTATCATTTTATCTTTTGTTAGTTCTGACTGTGAATAGGTTTTTAGAAGATACAATCAACACGTGCATGAATTTTCACAATGGAGAAAAGCTTCCCAGGTAAATGTGTTCTATAGCTTGTAGTTTTTCTCTGACTTACTGAGCAAAAAAGACTATATATGCACGCATGTCTTCCTTCCTCCCCGAATCCGCTCATACCAACCGACCCATAGCTGGTTTTCGGTCCACTTGTTTTCTCGGGTGGGGGATAGGTAATAGGTACAGCGCAGCTGAATTTCACGTACAAGCAAGAAAACCCCGAATGTTCCCGACACCCCTGGTTGCACCGGGTCCACGAGATTTTGTGGTGACATTTTTCAGTCATGTGAGCTTGGGCTTTTGTGCTCCCGGCCTAGCCGGATTCCCAATGTCCAAATTCCACCTGTACCCTTCCCTGATTAGAAATGTGGGTCACATCGGTGCGGCAAAGTAGTCATTTTCCAACCCATCCCGGATTCTGTCGAAACCATTTGCTCTCTCTCTCTCTCTCTCACTCACGCTCCCCCATCGGTTTCCCTCCTGACCTTCAGTGCCACTATTACGTACATATCCTTCATCTTACCGTTGGCTTCTCTATATAATCTCATCGCCCCGCAAACTCCACTCAGCCACCGTTTCATCGTAGAAGGCGCAACATCAAATCTTCTTGATTTCCCTTCCGATTCGACTAATTCAAGACAAGGAACACAGAGCAAATGAGTTCGACGAGCAGAGCGTGTGTGGTCGCGGCGAGCGTGGCGGTGGTTGAGGCCCTGAAAGATCAGGGCATCTGCCGCTGGAACTACCCCATCAGGTGGGCTTATCAGGGCGCCAAGAGCCGTGCGAGGTCCCTCTCCCAGGCCAAGATGCTCTACCCTTCATCGTATTCCTTGGTTGGTTCGAGCAAGATCAGGGAAGAGGAGAGGGTGTCGCAGTCGGAGGAGTCTCTGAGGAAAGTCATGTACTTGAGCTGCTGGGGCCCTAATTGAAGACCACTCGGATTTTTAGATCTCATTGTACCGATGGGATACTCCCATGTAAATTGTAATTAGATTAATAGAGGTTGAATATATCGAAGACGGAATCTTTACACACAAAGCCTGTTCTTTCTCAGCCTCTGAGCTTCCATTGACTCTGATGGTGATGAATCTCCACGACCGAACCAATAGCTGCTCAGCTCCTTTCAGCAACACAGATGCTCGTGCTGGGGTCACACCTGAATCCTTCTCTTTCAGCGAAGAATTCTTTGAAGCAATAAGATACAAGAATCTATGCCACCCCCAACATCAGTTGATTAAGTTTACCTGTGAGTATCCTATTACGGGAATTGATATTGTACAGCAGATCTGCGATGGAGTCTGCACCAAAGAGAAAAAAAAAACATTGCAAGATCTTTATATTCATAATGAACTAACTTTATATTGGCAAAATGAACTCAAGATTGATTAATTACTCGCTGAAAGTTCATGCTAAGAGCATCTGTTTGGGATGGCAAGCAACTTGCCCAGTAGAAAGGATAAGGCATGGGAGTTCCAGTCAGTTTCCAGCGAGGAGGCGCTAGACACACCAAGTATTATCCTTTCAGCACAGGCTCCATAACACAACAGGACATAAAAAACAAGTGGTTTCCTCTCAATAACTTTGGGCGTGAGTGGATTTCACATTGGGAAATCGTGTGCCTTTCAGTGTCAAGCGTAGGGCCACCAATAATGCCTGCCACTTTGATTGTGCGGTATACTGAGTGGCACTAGAAGGTCACTTCTGCCATTTTGCCCTCAAAACCAGCGGCCTCCCTCATCCATCGCCCCACTGTTTCCTTCCCCAAAATTTGGCCTCTTTTGCCTCACATTCATTGTACCCAGCGATGCACGGCATCTCTGATGGCTTTCCTACATAAGAAACCGATGAATTATCTTCCAGTCCACAAGTCCAACGCAAACAGAAACTTTTTCAAATCACTTCCTGATTCGGCAAACAGTCGTGAAGCATTAGTTCAAGAGGGTCTTAGAGTAGAGATAACACAGAGAAGAAAAGGGATGAGTCTATCAAAAAGGGCTTGGCTTTTAGCAGCTAGTGTAGGGGCGGTGGAGGCGCTGAAGGACCAGGGATTCCGCAGGTGGAACTATACAATCAGATCACTCCACCGGCACACCAAGATCCATGTCGGGTCGATGTCTCGGACCAAGAAGCTGGTTTCCCAATCCTCAGCGGCGGTCTCACTGTCGAGAAACCATGAGAAGATGAATGAAGCTGAGGAATCTCTTGAGGAAAGTCATGTACTTGAGTTGTTGGGGTCCTAACTGACTGGATCCGTTATCCTTGGTCCTTGAAGAGCATACCAGGAAATGAGAATCCTAATAGTAGGTTGTAGTCTGGCAATGATGGTTTTGAAAATTTGTACACGACTCCAAGCATTAAATTACGTACTTCCAATTTCTTCTCCTTGGAATATGAAGAGAGTATGTTTTGATGCAATTTCCGGATCCAGTTCAGCAACTACTTTCTGCCCATGCCCTTCATCCTCGAATTCCACGATGACTGGTCGGTTCGGGCAAGAAATCAGATCAATTTGGGTCTCAGATGCGGTATATTAGAAATGCAATAGTACAAAACCCAATGAGTATTCCAAGTTTTCCATTTTTTTGTCCGTTTCGAATTTGTCTGATCGAAAGCTACCATTTTGAGCTCTGACGATGATCTCCGAGGCTCGAGCTGTGACGGCCTGCCTCGACGCCGGGTTCTCGAGCTTGAACAGGGAAGTGAAGCAGTGGAAGGAGAATGGTGTGATTGACCGCATCCCCCATTTCAAAGCTCCCATTATTAACATCTCCATCCTCCCGATCGTTTGCGCGTCGGATATTATACCACATTCCGCCCATAGTGGAAGAACGCAAACAACCCACATTTCAATCTCGGAGATCACTCCCTATGTTGGTCGGAAGATAAGGCTTTTACTGAGAAATTCATCCAGATTTAGCAAGAAAACTTCAGCTTTGCATGGCATCTGGGAAATGCCCGCAACGCAACTCTGAGCGAGTGTCTCATCGGAGCATTGATTAGTGTAATGATGCCTGACCTGAAGACATGGGAGAGAGAACTGGGTTTTCTGCATTTTTGCGGCAAGAGACACGCAGGACACTGCTAGGAGTCGGATCACCCAACGTTTTGGTTTCTTTAATGATCACGCGTTCATGAAGTGAGTACCTGTTCTTGAAATGGGGAGGCGGAGAAAATTAAGGTGTTTTCCCGTCGATTTTGGTCTTACCTGCAAGGCTTGGTTCGACAGGAATCGATCGAGGTAATTAACAGCTTGGTACGGCAAGGAAGGATCGAATCTACGGCAGAGCTGCAAATGATAATGGCGCGGACATGCAAGCAGCAAGGGGATGAGGATGAATCTGGTCAATCAAGCGAGGAGAAAAACGAAAGAATGGAACTTTACACACCTGCTAGATTGAGGAAATGCTATCTCGTCGGACGGTGAAATCGGAGCCTCCGAGATTGAGACTCTTCACGTACGCCTGCGCCAGCATGTGATCATTTTCGACCAGGAGGAGAGACGCCATCTCGGCGCAGAGTCTGTCACCAGAATTGGTAAAAGGATTCTCGAGGTCGGAGTCCTTGGACAAGGACGAGCTATACGTTCTGGTTCGTTTAGACCCTGCAGCACTCGAGGTCTGATCGCCATTGTCTGGTTAACAAGAAAAGGAGGAAGAAGAAGAGAGATGGTGAAGCTGATCGATAAGGAAAAGGCTTGAAGTGAAGGTGGGAGATGTGATGCGAAGCCTGGCGAATCTGAAAGTTATGATCAGAAACAGCTTCAACCATACTAAAGAAAATATGGCTTCTTTCATGAAGTTTGTTGCTCGGTTCACATGTCGGGGTGGGTGGTAGAACAGTTTACGTCAATTAAATACACGAATGATAAAATCAACTAATATTTGGAAACCCTTTAGATTTGAGCCGTTCATATGGGAAGCAAGATTAATCCATCTCTTGAAATTGTGAGATGTTGTAGTAACATTTAACCAAGAGACAAAGAGCCTCCAATCCAATTGAGGTGATAGGCTTGAAAATATGACAAGTCACAATACCTTCTTGGCATATTAAATCAAGCAACCACTCCCTGTAATAAAAAAAAAAAAAGGGAGGAAAGCATAAGTTGATGGAGGTGGGCAAGTATATAATATTATCATCTTAAAATTTTACAAATAGATAATACATATAGAGAAAGAGGGTTAGGTGCAGTGATATTGCTTTTAACTTAACAATTAAGATGTTGTGAATTCGATTCTCATTATGAAATTTTTGTGTACCCCTTTATCCTATTCCCACTTATACTATCTCATTTGAGGCTCTTAAATTTTTTATATAATTAAAAAGGATAATGCACATAATTATGGGATCTTATCATTTAATGAATCGATTTGATTCAGTGTCTTCACTAGAAAATTTGATAGAATTTCTTTTATAACGTGAATGTTCTGTAATTAAAATATAACATTACATAATACTTCCTTAAAAATAGTAAAAATTAATATAAATACTTTTTAACATTTTGATGTCATACTATAATCGAGTAAATTACGTAGTTAGTACAAATTTTTTTACTAATATAATAATTTTGTACAAAATTTTTAAAATGTAACTTTATAATATATATATTTTTAAATATGCTATATTTTAGCACATTCCGTTAATTTTTTTACTAACACCATCAATTTTTAATTACATAAACAACTTACAAGAATTTTTTGATGATATAGTTTTGTATTTAAAATAAGTAAATTATTACTTAGCAAATAACAAAATCTACTATCTTTTTCTCCCCTTTTTTATTCTCTACTAATCACCTTCTCTCGCTTGCACTCTCTCTCTCTCTCTCTCTCTCTCTCTCTCAGGCTCTGTCACTCTTTTTTTTTCTCTAAACCTAAATTCAATTAAAAATATTTTTTACAGTTTAATAACATATAAATTTCTCTTCCTATTATTTTTTTAAATGATGATAATATAATATAATAGTATATTAAAGGATAATGAATGTGTAATTCAATTTTAAGATTATTTTTTTAAAAAAATTTAATAAAAAAATTAACTCAAAAGAAATTAAAAATTAG
>CXYZ01010808.1:8784-27932 GCA_900006705.1 Sonneratia caseolaris
TTATTTATTAAATATACGATTCAATCTATTAAATTTTCGATTCAACCCATAAACTCATACATTGAACGGTTTTCAATCTAATCCGATTTTAAAAACTATAATTTAAACTATTTTAATATATTTATCCTAATAAATTACGCGTATTTAATACATTTCAAGACAAAAATGATTTAGGTTAAGTCAAACTCATCCACTTCTATATCTTGTCATGTCGTAGATTGGCTGGCCTATGAGACATGATGGCAGGAAATTTTACTCCTAAAGGAGGGAGAGGAGGGAGAGGGAGAGGGAGAGAGAGAGAGCTGACAAAATTGGTTAAATGTCAATTGCACTTTCTAATCAATCAGATACATTGGCCAATGGAATTGAGTGGCCTCCATGCGATTCAGTCCATTCCCCTCCAATCCTTGCGACATATCGTCCAAAATACTGTACGGGCAGCAACTTTATCATTAATTCCAGTGCCACTGAAATCATCATCCAGACAGCGAAGACCAACCTAAGAAGCTACTTATCTTGGAGAAATCTTCAGAACAAGATTTCCAGGTACCCATTCAGTAGGATCTCATTTTGTCGGAGTTTTGTGGGAAATCTTGTATGAAAGTCCAGCAAATAATTCAATGATAAGCGTGTGAAAACGGACACGGTGGACACCTCCAATTCCGGGGAAAAGTGGGAGGAAACTGTTTTCCGGTTATTCATGAAACCGAAACAGGATTCCCGTTTTTCTTTTCAGTTCCGGAGGAGTCCCTCCTCAGCTCTGGAGTAGGGCGGGAAGAACGAAGAAAGGACCGCCCGTCCGTCTCAATTCCCTTTCTCAAGTGGCCGGAAGGCGGTGGAGTCGGCTGTGGCTTGACCGACACGTGGCAGTGACTGGATGGCCGTTAGAAAGTTGGAGGGTTACAGGCTGGACTCACAAAGTAGCAGAGAGAGAGAGAGAGAGAGAACAGTACCGATCGCCCTTCGACTCTGCTATTCTTTTGTCGTCTTGATAGCAAGCGTCCGTGCGAGCTTTTGTCGCTCCCCTCGTCCGCCTCCTCCATTCAAGAAAAAAGAAAAGTTAAAAGAGGCCCTCGACGACTTACTATAATTTTATTATTGATGATTAAGCTTGATCCAATTTTCTCAAAAATTTTGGCAAAAGGGTGGTCTATAATAAATGGTACATGCGTAAATCTTTACCCCCAAAAAAATCAATAAATATAATACTGGCTTTAGATATAATGATTAATTTTCCATAAATGGGAAAGGAGAAAACATTAAAAAAAAAAAAGAGGGGAAATTTTGAGAAATTGGCTCACTACAGGCTGGCTCGTTCAAATTGTGTCTCTATCGATATGATCCGTCCGACCTCCACGACAACGGTACAGCCCTCCCTCGCCCACACACCACCCCGCCCTCCCGTCTCTAACGTCCATAACCGTCGTTAGTTTGATCTGCCTAATTTTTCGTTTGATATTCCAACTCAACACCGTAATGCTCAGCTCACTCGTTTAGTGCGTATGTTATCCGATCTTAAGTGGAGACATGGAACAGATAATCGATCCTAGTGGGTTATTTGATCGATCACTGAAAATGAGCAATATTTAGTTGATACATTAATGAGTATTTCTTCATTCCTCTATCTTAATCGTTGGAAGAATACCCGTAATTCCTTCGCTTAAACTTCATGATAGAGATAGTTTTCATCTTAATGAATTGGTATAATTAAAGTATGAGTTAATCCGAATTTATTTAATTTTTGAGCTAAAGATAATTTATTTTATATAAATATAATTATTTGAAAAAAATTTCACTAAAAAAAATAACATTCTCTCCAATTATGAACATCGGCCGTCTCACCTTGGCGAGATTTAGCGAAGGGAGAAGAAAGCACGGGATAATCGTGCACCTAAGAGCATTTGCAGAATGTATTTTTTTTTAAAAAAAAAGAAAGATAATTTTTTTTGAAATTAATATAAAAAGAATTTAAATTAGTGAAGATGTGACGCGTGTTCCTAATGACAGCTGTATAGTTGATAACTGCTCCGCCCCTACGAGTGGAAGAACCCCACCTCAACCGCCTAAAACCGGTCCACCCAGCCGGCCATCACCGGTCAGCTCATTCCTACCATTTCCTGTCATATCTGTGTATATATATATATTCACCCCTCTTAGCTCCCTCCATCCTTCTCCTCTTCGCCACACCAGAAGGCGAGGCCCCCGCCTCCCCACACCGGCACAGCCTCCCAAAAACCCTAAACTAATTCCCCCGGCCGTTCTGTCGACCGATCAGATTGTCTGTTAATTTAAGCGCTTACCGCGGAATCTCTGGTTCACGTGGATATGGCTTCTTCCAAGGAGGTAGATCGTATCAAGGGACCGTGGAGCCCGGACGAGGACGAGGCCCTTCAGCGGCTGGTGCAGACTTACGGGCCGAGGAATTGGTCCCTCATTAGCAAGTCCATCCCCGGACGGTCGGGTAAGTCATGCCGCCTCCGATGGTGCAACCAGCTCTCCCCCCAGGTGGAGCACCGCCCGTTTACGGTGGAGGAAGACGAGACCATTATCCGCGCCCACGCCAGGTTCGGCAACAGGTGGGCCACGATCGCCCGGCTCCTCAACGGCAGGACCGACAACGCCGTAAAGAACCACTGGAACTCCACCCTCAAGCGCAAGTGCTGCTCATCTTCCCTGGCGGAGGATCCCAAGGGCTACGAGGCGGACCTGTCGCAGCAGCCCCTGAAGCGCTCGGCCAGCCTCGGCGCTGGCACTGTCGTATCGGATCTGTTCCCTAACCCGAGCAGCCCTTCTGGATCAGACCTCAGTGATACGGGCCTGGCTATGTCCTCTTCGCCCCATGTCTTCCGGCCTGTTGCTAGAACTGGGTCGATCGTCCCACCGGCTCCATTACCTAGCCACTACAAGGAGGTCGCGGCGCTCTCTGCTGTCGTCGATCCTCCCACCTCTCTCTGTCTGTCGCTGCCCGGATCCGAGCCTGGTGAAGGTCTGGCGCGCACATCATCTGGTTCGGGGCCCGACCATGCACTAGAACCGAAACGGGCCACCCCACAAATGGCGGGACACAGGTACAGCGAGTCGGCGGACGGGATCGAGAAGCAGTTCTTCAACGCGGAGTTCATGGCCGTGATGCAAGAGATGATAAGGAAGGAGGTCAGAAGCTACATGAGCGGGATTCAGCAGCAGCGGCAGCAGATCGGAGCAATCGGCATCCAGAATGACGCCATCATGAACGCAGCGATGAAGCGAATTGGGATTAGCAGGATCGATTAGGGACTATGCTTAGGAAGGGATCATCGTCTCTAATGATCGCACAATAGCAACGACCGAGCTGAGCCTAGTTGGCTGACAGGAAAAAGGGAGAGAGAATCCCCAGCGAGAGAGAGTAGAGGGTTCAGAGGGACAGAAACAAACGAGAAAAATGGAAGGCCCTGTTTAGATCTTTGTTTATCATCTTTTTAAGTTTTAGATTCATAGAAATGGTGGAAATAATTTTGGTATTGTACATAAAGGAGGGCAGAAAACATCTGCTGCACCGAACTGGACTGATCGGAGGAGAACGCTGAGACGGGAAAATGACAAGCAATTAGAATGTTTTTGATGGTCTCCATCGTTTAATTTTTGTCAAAATCTCCATCGGGGCCGAAGAATTCAAGGGACTGTATTATGAGTGGGTGATGTTGCAGTGAATGGGGACTGAGCGTGTGAGTGTGTTAAAAAATGGGGAGCTGTGAGTTCTTCTGTGGCGATGCCTGCCTCAATGGGAAGAAGAAAGGATGCGCCCACTGCTTCGGACCAAAAGATCAGAGCTCGTTTGATTGGGAGTTAGAACAATTGTGTGGGCTGTCTTGTTCTTTTTGTGGTAGCACGTATAAGGTAGAAACAATCACTTTTTATTTTAACCTAACACCTTGTCAGAATCAGCTTTAGCAGGAAGGGCGAAAATTGTGAGCTGGTTTGGATTCAGAAATGATAAAGCTGGAAATAGGGCCTGGTGAATAGCTCGGTGATCCCATCTTATGAAATATTTTGGGCTCAAATTCAAATGCCGTAAAATGAGAATTATGCAATGTAGTCAGTAGTGTGGTGTAAGAAAACCATGAACGCACACCTAGCAGCCATACGACAATGAATCAAAGCCCAGCTGGATAATTGTCGCGCATGTGACCTCCATTGGCTGTTAAAGAGAACAGTTCACCGCTGGTCAGTGACCATGTTCCCCCTTCCTACACTTAGGCTTCACCACCGTCAACTGGTTAGCAAGTTGTTGTATTTCTCTCGTCAGTGTGCCAACAGCAACAGCAGCAACACTGGGCAGATCCGGACATTAATTCTGTCCTGCACAAGTTATGGTTCTGTCTCTTTGTGCCTATTCGCCGAGAAGGGAAACCCGCATCCGTTCATAATTCCAGTGCAACATAACCGAAGTACAGCCGATGTAGCAGCCCGCTCTTTTGCCCATTCATCAGATTGCGATTCTCTGAATCTTGCCCTAGAGGGAATGGGACGGACGAAACGATCACGGTCCATACCCAAGAAAGATATTGAAGGGTCAAGCATTGATCTGAACAAAGCCTAATAATAGACTATCTGCTTCGGCTGTTCAATTTCATCTTCACGCAGTATCTATCTAATTGAGAGCAGGAAGAGGAAAAGAGAGGTACATCTCAGCCTGGCGAGGTACATCTCAGCCTGGAGAGGGGCAAGAGAGGTTGGAGATGGCGGAATACAGTAAGGGCAAGGACGACGTTATCTCAGCCGCTGGTTGCCGCAGTGGAGGTTGGGCATATGGCGGGTGTGCCCAACACTCAGTTTTTCAATCGCGTAGCACAGGATATGCGATCTCCTTATGGGATGGGGGGGGCACTAGCAGTCCTTTTTATTATAATTGTATCCTCGCTCTTTTAAGGCTCCAATCAAAGCTAGCGTCACCGTATTAAACCTTTCTTTTCATGAGTTCGAACAATGGGACATCAGCAATTACAGATCTCGGATAACAACTTGTAAGACAAAATGAAAACTTCAAAAAATTAAAGTTGACTGAGGAGGTTAGTGATGTTGGAGTCTCTACTCCTGCATAGAGCCTCCAAGGGCTGAGCCTTGGGCATCGTCAGGCCAGTCCCTTCACTCAAGTCCACCAGCTCCTCACCCACCCTCTCCCACTCAAAGCACTGGATCAGCGCCCCCAGCCCCATGGCCACCATCCTGTGGCCGAGGCTAGCCCCGGGGCAGCCTCTTCTCCCCAGCCCAAACGGCAGCAGCCTATGGGCATAGCTAGCCTGGTCCAACCCCTCAAACCTCTCCGGCCTAAAGCTGGCCGGATCATACCACACCTTCGGGTCCCTGTGCAGGGCCCACGCGTTGGTCAGGAGCATTGTCCCCTGGGTCACATCAAAGCCCTGGACCGTCACATCATTGGACGACTGGTGGGGCACGAGGAGCGGAGCGGCTGGGCACAGACGGAAGGTCTCGTTGATGACGTTCTGGAGGTAGGGCAGGCGTTGGATGTCTTGCTCGTCGATCAACCGGTCTGGTCCCACCATTAGGTCCACCTCGGCCCTGGCCTTCTTCATGGCGACAGGGTTGTTCAGCAGCAGAGACATGGCCCACTCTATCGTCACGGAGGATGTGTCGGTTCCCGCAGCTAGGAACGTCTGAAACGACACGAGCAGTCGAATTAAATATAAATCCATCAAGTGATTTGCGTATATCAGCTTACAAATTTACGACCATTCCCTTTGTTACGTGCATCATCAGATCGTGGGGGGACCGGCAGACAAAACGTATGAAAAGGATGCCCATCTTATGTGACATAAAAGTGAAAGGCCCAACCTAGAATTTCCCCATCCATAAATTGAGCCTGTAAGATGATTGATGTACGCTAAATCCATAAACTGATGTTACAGACTTACCAGGATCATGCCCTTGATGATATCGTCTGAGAAAGTCTCCGGCTCTGTAATCTGCAAGTCCAGCATCACGTCAATAATAGTCTTAGTACGATCAGTTCTCTCCTCCGTCCGGCCCCTGTGCTTCTCGATCAGTCCCTGGAGGAAGATGTCTGCCTTCCGCTTCGTCTCAACCTTCCTCTTATGCTGTCCTAGACCTAACCACTGCAGCATCGGCAATAAATCTCCGGGGTCCAATGCCCCGCTCAGCTCGAACACATCCCTCATAATGTCCCTGAACTTCTCAGCCTCGCCCGAGTCGTCGACGTCGGCCCCAAAGTACCGCTTCCCAGACACCATCCTCATGATCACGTTGAACGTGAGCTCCTGCAGCCTCGGCCTCACGGTCACCCTCGAGACACCACTTTGCTCCTTAACCGTCTGATGCAGGTTCTTCACCAGGAGCCTTACCTCCTCTGTTCGGGTAGACAGGAATGAGTTCAGTCGGCTGGCAGACAAGATCTCGAGGCTGGAGATGCGGCGGAGGTTACGCCAGAAGGGGCCGTAGGACGCCGACCCCATGGTCGTGAAGTCATAACTCAGGACCCTCCAGCCCTCGAGATGGGGCCGGTTCGCGAAGATGACGTCGTTCTTCCCAAAGCATTCCTCAACGGCCGATGGGGAGGAGATGACCACCACGTGGAGAGACCCGAAGGAGAGGGAGAACACCGGGCCATACCGATGGGAGATCCTCTCGAGGGTCCGGTGTATTGGCTCCCTGATGAGGTGGAGGTGGCCGAGGATCGGTAAAGAAGGCGGGCTAGGAGGCGGGTTCTTGGTCTTGTTCCGGCTTGATCTCAAGAGATTCGGGAGGAAGAGGAGGACGACGAGCGACAAGCCTGACAACAGGTAGTAGAGGAAGGCTTCTTCCACGGAGCTAATTTCCATGCTAAGAAAGGATATTGTGGTCTCCACTGAGTTGAGAGATGGCCTCTTCACTATCTGAGGGGCATTTTTACATATAATTCTCGTTGATGATCTACAGTTCGTATGCGAACCAATATCAAAACAAGTTCGATATGATGCAGAAGAAATTCGTGTCTTTCCCCTAGACGCTAGCAGACAATAGCCCGCGGTGCACCGCCAGGTCAACTCTCTGTTATGTTCACATTCATTTTCGTTCTTGTCTTTTACCCGTTTTGATTGTGGGTTTAATGGTTCACATTAATGCCCTCGCAAAGTCAAGCGCATCAAGCTCAGAAAATAATAAAGAAAGGGAGAGGGGGAGAATAATAGAGGTCGAAACAATCATTATCTCTTATTCTAAGAAGTTAGAACTATCAACAAAATGTACGAATTATTTTTTATTATAATTTATTATTTAATATTTTTCACACGTAGAGGTTACATTAATTTTTAAAACTCGATCATGTAGAATTAATTAAATAGGGATAATCATTGCGTGGTAGGTTGAACATGATGTCACAATAAAGTTGAAAAAATCATCACCATTATTTTCTAAAAAAAAATAATCTTGTTAGGTTCTGTGTACTTTATTTTTTATTATAATTTATTATCTCATAAAATAAGGGTGTTAATTTTTTTACAAGAAAACGGTCAAAATGGTTCTCCAACTTTTAACCGGTCAGCATGTCATTCCTCAAAATTTTGACCGGCCATTATGTTAGTTCTTCAATTTTTCTAATCATAATTTTAATCTAATATTTACCAAATACCCATCAAAATGGTTTAGCCATCAACAATGTTATATGCCGCTTTATAAAAATATGATATGACTATCTATTGCTAGACGTTATCTTACGTGACAATAAAAATATTGTTTATTTGTACGTGTCAAATAAAATGGTCACGAAAGATAAAAAAAAAAAAAGTTCTTACTACTAGTTTTCACCTCACCTCAAATTAGAAATGTTAAATAGACCGGGATGGCTTGTAATTAGACTATCAAAACCTGAAACCGGCCCAGACCACTGCTAACCTGGCACGAAACCTCTCTCATTGGATTGGGGGCAGTTACAGGTCAGTTAAAAAATATGGATCTGTTGAACCATAGTCGGCATAGACCGTTACCCCAACTGAACCGGCTCGGAGTCATTGAAAACCGGCCCAGACCGCCAAACTCCTATAAATCAAATGTTAAATTTTTTCGTGCCAATTTAAGAATTTTTTTAAAATTAAAAAAAGATAGACAGTTCACGTGCCAAATCGGCACAAACCGTTAACCATCTCGTTTATAAATGGTTTTGAGTCGGTTCATATTTACCTGAACTGTGATTCATAACCAGATCAACTCATTAGTTTTACTGGTCAAATCATAACTGGGTCAAACGGTTCCAGGCCTACTTGAACCGACCCGGATCGCACTTTTAATGTGACCATGTCACATTTCCGTGAACAAGAAGGTAACACTATTGATGATTGAACCATTTTGTTGAAGATTTGGTAAATGTTGGATTAAAATGGTGGTTAGAAAAATTAGGGAACTGAAATAGTAGAAAAATTAGATCGCTAAAATGGTGGTAAAAAAGAAGAAGGATAATTATGATAATTTTCTCTTCTTCTTTTTTGCCCTAAAGGTTGCCTTTTTCTTCCGTATCTTTTTGACGTTGGTCGATGGAGTGCCACCAACCTCATACCGCTATCTATGGGAACTCTCGTGATGGAATTTCTCTTCACAGGACATACAAGACACGATAAACATTGTACCAGTGCCGTGACGTGGATCGCATTGCACTCAGACAAAAACAAACCAAAAACAAAAAAAACAAAAACAAAAAGAGGCACGGAGAACGAAGTACATCGATGGGGGGGACCATAATCGGGATGGCCACGGTTCAGCTTCGTATTTGATTTCATTTAAAAGCGTCTCAACTGCATCTATTTTGAACAGGATTCGACGACAAGTCTGGGTCGACGATCGGAAAACTATTTGGTTAGTAAAACGTATTTGGGTAATTATCATGAAAATCGGTTTAATTTGCAGCCTAAACAAGTGAAAATAACTGAACGTGCTATCTTGCGAATTCCTCTACTGACAAATGTATCAAAAGTCGAGGCGACTGCCCGGAAAGAAATTTCTGAGAAAATGCGTATCCGTTCAATAAAATATTATTAGAAAAAGAAAATTCATGAACCAAATTTCACCGAAATTGAAATTAATTTGCCTGATTCGTATGGGGTCGAATAGTCCGAGCCCATTCATTAGCCTTATCGGATCGTGTCTGCCCGATCCATGTTGTGTTTCGCCCAACCCACAAGGTAACCCTTTTCGCGTGGGTCGGCACCGAAGCAGCGTAGCCCCCTTTTACTC
Source organism: Sonneratia caseolaris (assembly GCA_900006705.1). Lineage (NCBI taxonomy): Eukaryota > Viridiplantae > Streptophyta > Magnoliopsida > Myrtales > Lythraceae > Sonneratia > Sonneratia caseolaris. The sequence continues at coordinate 18,004 of CXYZ01010808.1, forward strand.
GACAAAACATCAAGTTCAAGATTTTGATGCGTGCGGCACTATTCGATAGATGGGACCAGGCTCGAGCCAGTTCAGCCCATTAGGAAGTATAATTCTCTAAAATATAAGTTTCATTTTTCTATTTACGAAACACACGGATACAAGCCCATACGTGGTAGTAGTGTACGCACTTCCCACTTTACTGCATTGATGGTTATACACACACACACACACAAACTACGTAAAGAGTTTATTTCTTGGTTTTTGACCATATATCCCCATGTACTACTGTATGTAACTAGTGAACTCCGTTGCGCATTCAACACGATATTATGCGTCACAAGCCACTTCATTCTCGACTTGTAAGCTTGATAGCAACTGCACCATTGCTGCTCGAGGCTGGCACAGAGCCTCCACTGGTACCACCGGATGCATGGAGAGGCCGGTGCCCTCCGCCATGTCGACCGGCTCCTCCCCGACCCTCTGCCACTCGAAGCATTGTATCAGCACTCCCAGGATCAACCCCGCTGCTTGTCTCCCGAGCGTCGCCCCAGGGCAAGCCCGCCTCCCCACCCCGAAAGGCAGCCACTTATAGCCCAGCTCGTCACCGCTTTCGCAGGTTCCGATTTCGAATCTCTCTGGCACGAATCTCTCCGGGTCTGCCCATACCGCCGGGTCTCTGTGAATGTACCAGGCGTTCACTATCAGCATGGTGCTTCTCGGCACATGGAAGCCGCCAATGGTGCTGTCCACGGAGGATTCGTGCGGCAATAGGAGCGGCACTGGCGGGAAGAGTCTTAGCGTCTCGGTGATGACGTTCTGAAGGTAGACGAGGTTCGGGAGGTCCTCACCGTTGACAAGACGGTCGTGCCCGACTACGGACTCTATCTCCGCTCGAGCCTTGGCCAGCGTTTCGGGGTGGTTCAGGAGAAGGGCCATCGCCCACTCCACGGCGTTCGAGGTGGTATCCGTCCCAGCAAGTAGCGTCGTCTGTGTTTCAATCACGTGACAAGTAATTAAGACTACACATGGCCGCGATTCCATTGGAGGGTTTCAAGCATGCAGGAAATAATTAACATTCAACAATTTATCTGCAAATGATAAGACGATATAAATCGACAGACAGTTTTTAACTTTTTATAAGAAAGAACAATAACAGCAAATGTCTTGTTTATCCGTATGGATTATCCCGATAGTTACCCATCAACAATTGTCCGTCTATTGTCACTCTCAAGTGGAGTTTTTGGTATCCGTGCTACAAAATTTAGGTAATTCTGATTAATTTAAGTATGGCGCATTTGATATTAATTACATCAATCAACTGCATTGGTTAAAATTTTATCATTCATAAATACGATTGAAGTGCCCCGTTCATGCTTGATCGGTGTGTGTTTGCTTATTTGGCGGTCAAAGGAAAAAAAAAATCCCCGGAAATCAGAGGCTGCGGACTGTGGTCTTTTTCGCATTGATAGACATATATTTTTTTTATCATATAAGGCATCCATGAAAAATTTGGAAAGTTCTCATCCACCGAATGTTGCCAAAAAATTAGCTGGCCAGATGCAACATAACCTGAATTAATCGATCGACTAGATGTCTGTCAGTGACACGGCATGTTTTGAAATGTATATGTCTTAACCGATCAGTGAGAGAAGACAAAGAAAAGAAACACTAAAAGTAGTAAAACGAGACACACACACATATATACATCATCTTAGGTCAAAGAGGGACATGCTTACCTGCAAGACACCTTTGACGATATTGTCGGTGTAAACATCGGGCTCATCTTGTTGTAGCGACAACATCCGCTCTATCAAGCATATTCTTCTCGTACGAGTTCCCCCTATGACTTTAGGAGCACACAGAGTCAAGATTCACGAATACGCCAGCCATATATATAAATTATACACGATGGAAATGAACAGAGAGGCGGGGTTCATCTTGCTATCGTAGAGAAGAACACTTCAGAGGAACCTGTTTCATCGATGCTCGCGGATGGAATGGACAACCTGATGCTGCGTTCCACGTCGAGTAGGTACTGCAAGAAGCAATCGATCTTGCCGCTGGCCTCGGTCATATGCTTCTTGACTCCTAGGAAATCTATCCACCGTAGAATTGGGATGTAATAACCCAAATTCGAAGCGCTGCTATGAAGCTCCCCTAACTCCCTCATCATCTCCCTTATCTGTCGACCTCTTTCGTCTTTGCCATAATATCTTCCAATATTGAATAAAAGATGAACGGTAGAAAATTAAAATTTTCTTGATAATATAAATAAATCGATTGGAGTATGTCAATGCAAAACATGGATAGAGTAATTCATATACAGTCAGTAATCACCTGCTGTTGTTGAAAGGTCTAATAACAAAAAAATAACCTGACCACATTAAAATAATTTAATATATTTTTCATTTTAAATAACGTCGCATTCACGTTTGTAAATGAAAAGAATTTATATTAGAAGTATTTTATTCTTAAAGAGTTGACCCGGCTTGAATCTAGATAAGCCGGCTATCCAATACAGCTCTAAATAACATATGTTTAAATAAAAAGGAAGCCCCAAAACAAACAAATAATATGTGTAATTTTAATCTTATTTGGATAATACTTAATATGGGTAAGGGAGAAATTTTGAGGATGTTTGACTATATTACCCTTTTATGAGTTTTTAATTGAAAAAATAAAATTAATTTGGACATTTACCTCTTTTAACTCAATTTAACCCAATTTGAGAGTTAAAAAAATGGAAGTAAAACTTTTAGCTCATTTTCCTTTCACCCCCATTAAAATTAGAAAACTAAATAAGGTGACAAATTCACATCATTTTCCCTTCTCCTCCATTCACCCCAAACAAAAAAGGGATTGTATTAGATATTATGTTGAAGTACTACGTGCAGTTGAAATTAATATTGAGAGAGTCTTATTTATCAATCAACTTACCTAATTTAAATCTAAAATTTATTTTTTAATATGATGCCAAGGAAAAAAAACAAAAAATAAATTATTGAAGCATGTAAATGCGAAAGATCATGTATGTATACACACACCATGTGTTGATAATCTGTGGTTGAAAGCATCAATATGGAAGATCAACTTGGTATGGGGAGAATTACAAAACTATTGATAACACGGTGCTTTTTTTCCCCCTTAGTTTCAATGAAATCTCGATTTAAGTTTTATGAATGTCAAATATTCAAGTCAGAAAGTTTTACCCCTCATGAATTGAATCAACCAAGTTCCATTGACATAGCAGGTGTGCAGTGTGTTTTGTACATACACGCGGAAATCCTCAAGGTATACGTACCTCTTGTCTACGAGAACCCTCAGAACCATATTAAAAGCAAGATCGACCAACTTGCTTCTCAGCTGAACCCTCAAGATCTTCCCTCCTGATTCATCGAACAGCTGCTTAACCAAAAAACGAGCCTCTTGCTGTCGGATAATGGATGAGGCTGCAACAGATTTGTTCGAGAAGATTTCGATGGTCATGAGCCGCCGGAGGTTCCGCCAGTGGGACCCATATGAGGCAAACGCTACCGTGGTGCTATCGTAGTTGAGGATGTCCGAGGCCATCGTGCGGGGCCTATTCGCGAAGGCAACGTCGTACTTTGTGAAGCACTCCTTAACTGCAGAAGCCGAGGAGATCACAAGGACCTTACGAGATCCGAACCTGAGGTGCAAGACGTGGCCGTACTTGCTCGCAAGCTCCTTTAGTGTTCGGTGGAAGGGCTCTCTTAGGAGGTGGAGGTGGCCTATGATCGGAAGACATGGTGGGCCCGGTGGAGGGTTTTTAGGGTTTGCTCGGGTTTTGAGGAAGAAGAAGAAGAAGAAGAAGAAGAAGAAGAATCCGTAGACAAGGAAGACGAAGGAGGTGAATAACGAGAGGCCTCGCTCCATTTTCTTTCTCCTGATCAATAATCTTACCCTTGCGAGTCTGCTTATATATATATATATATATATATAATCGTAATCTCAGATCTGTCCTTCAAAACGGTCAGTTAGATTAGGCTTATTGAAATATCAAAATTTTGTGTAAATTTACAAAAAAAACGAGGGACGTTTTGGTGGTGGTGGGGCTGGGGGCTAGGGTTGGAAATCGTGACGCATGTCCTATGCCATTTCAGATAATTGCAGCAATGGTACAAACTTGAGATTAAATTAGTAGTTCCCTTACTTAGACCTCTAAATTAATGATCCAATAATTAAATCCTAAGTTTGGAGGATCGATGGAAATTTTCCTAGAAATCTCAGTACAATCACATATTAGTATTAAGATACGTTTCAGTTAGTTCAGAAATATTGTGTGGTGCAAAAACAAAATGCAAGGAATTTGAAAAGTCTAGGAGAAATGCTTTCATGCCTTGCTTTTAATTCATTATCAGTCATTTCTTCCTTTCTAAATCATAACCAGTATCCGTCGCTTATAACGCGTTTCCTCCATCGACATCACCGAGAAAAAAAAATAGAAAGAAAATCATCAAAGAGTTTAGCTTTTCAAGTTGGAGATGAGCAGTGATCGAAGGTTCGTCGGGTTCGCACGAGGAAGGAGAAGGAGACGTGGACAAGGAAGACGTAACTGAACTGAATTACAAGAGTGGGTGCATGGAATCAATCAGTTGCCTTCGCTTCTCTGCTCATGTTATTGTCCATGTGTCTGCAAGTTGTCGGAAATTAACAAATCCGAATTTATTTTTGATAAAGTTGGAAATTTAAAAGCTAGCAAGTTACTTGGACTAGGTCTATATACTTTTAAAAAAAAAAGAGACTATGAATAGGAAATGCTAAGGGATGTTTACTTTTCTCTGCCAATAATGAGTCCCACCTATAATTTAGATTTTTTTTTTATTATTTATTAAACTTGTGAACACATAATAACACACTGTCACTATATTTGACTGCGTCAATCGGATGTATACAAACTTCTTGTAACTATGATTTGCTTGGAGTCAAACAATGCATATCTCGACAATCATAAAATAAGAGGAGGCCGCCCCCCCACATCTCAAAATTGCCCATACAGTGCGTAGAAAATACTCACCTCATTTGCGAAAGGTAATTAAGTCTTTCCATCCATCGATCAATGGTTCATGTCGATGAGCATGAAAACTTCCACGGAACCTGCTCACGTTTGTCTAGTGAGTAGTGAACTGTGGTTCAATGATATGGCTAACTAGGGCTCACTTGAGCCTTAAACTGACACGATCTTTTATATATATATATATATATATTGTACTCATATCTCAATATGCCCATAATTTTAAATTATATTTTAAAAAAATATTGGATTCTAATCTTTATAAAAAGGATATTTTAAAAAAAAAGAAAAAAAATAAGTGAATTCTAAAAACTTATAAATAATAAACTTCATACAAAATTCAAAAGCCCTTAATTTCGGATCCCAACTGATAATACGCTTGACAATTATATAAAGTGACGGGTACGCAATAAGTGAAAGATCTGTGAAGTTTGTCCTGCTCGGCGGTCTCTAATATTTTCTTTTTTTCTTTTTGGATAAACCACAATTTCGTGGCGTCTGTCTACTAGCTAAAGAGCGAATAGTTTGCTCCCCGAAGGTGTAGAAGAAATGTGACCAGAGGACACCTATGTCAGGTCGAGGTGCAGACGTTGGATTTGTAAAAGCGGTTGACGATTCCAATTTGGCTTGTTCTCATTTTTTAACTTTTAGCTTTTAGGAACTTAAGAAGATTATATCCTGAAAGCTGTGTGTTTTATATGTTATCTTGGGATTCCTCTCTGTGCTATGTATATGAACTGAGAATTAGGATGTAAAAGCCATCATGCATTACCCTAATCTGTTCCCTTCTCCCCGTTTTGTAGCTCATCGTAGATGTGCAACCGTGTTAGCAAATAACGCAAATCTATATATAACTTCAGAATTAGCCTCCGACGGCACCGGTCTGCTGATAAGCTGATGACATGCAGTAAATCGGGTTCAGGATTTGAAACTCTCGGGAGTTAATATCTGGAGATTAATTGTGGATCTCAAGCTTATAGTACACTGTTCGATGAATTAATCGATCATTATGACACCGGATACTAGAGATATTCGTGCTGGCTTGGAACCATACCAGTACCAAACCATCCAACCCGGAACCGGCCGGAACCGCTCTCAACCCGGCCCGTAACCATTCTTAGTGGGTTTGGGGTAGTTACGGGCTGGTTCTAAAATATGGATCCGTTAAACCGTAACCGACCCGGACCGTTATCCTGCTGAACTGGCCTAGAACTATTTAGAAACATGCTCGGAACCATTGAAAACCAGCCCGGACTGCCAAAAATCATGCAAATCAAAGGTCGGATTTTGTCGGGACAATTTAAAATTTTAAAATATTAAAAATATTCATTTAAAATAATGTTTTAAAAAAATTAAAAAGATGGACGGTTCACGAGCCAAACCAGCCCAGACAGTTAACCGGCCTGTTTATAAACTGTTTCGTGCTAGTTCATATTTGCCTAATTGTGACCCATAGCCGGACCGATCCGTTAAACAAATAGACCGAACCGTAACTGAGTCAAACGGTTCCATGCCCATTTTGAATCGGACTGGACCGCACTTTTAATAATACTACAGATACCATCAATATCATTGAAAGAAAGAAAAAAAAAAAAAAAAAGAGGAGACCTTGTGATCGAACCCAGCATCGCTTAGATTCCGGGTTGGAAGACAGCACTCTCTTGAAATCATCTCAATTTGTTTAGGCAATTGATATCGGTGTAACATGGGCTTAGTTACCCGAGACTGGCCGGCCCAGAGTGGAAATCGGGTCCATGTATCCTTCGTAAATGGCTCGTTGTTGAATGAGAATTCATGGATTTCTTTGTTTTAAAAAAAGAAAATATAATCTTAATTATCATATATATCTAACAAGTGCACGATCTTTACACAACTAATAGAAGAATTTCTCAGTCGAACACAAACTCGTAATCTCCATTTCCCTACTGCGGTGAATTGTCTCCGTTTTATAGGGGGGAATATTTGGACACAATTATATATGTAAATCATCGGCTCATCATCATCTAGAAACAATCTTAGTCCGAATAATCTTGGCATCGTCTAATCCGGCAAACGTGCCCGGGACTTCCCTCGAACGATCGATCTGTACGAATCACTAATGCAAGAAGAAAGATCATCTCCTCACGCGATGATCTCACCGAGCTCTGAGTTAGAGGTTTCATTGGTGAAAACGATTAGAAATTCTTTAATTAAAATGAAGTTCACTGATGGGTGCAGCATGATCCAGGTTGATGGACAGGGGAAATGATTCGAGCCATAAGGCTTACCTGAAAATTTTTCCGTACAGAATTCAACGGTCACAGCTCCTCGCTTCGTAGGCATCTTAGTTATTCTCTCGAGGCACGCTGCGCATACTCTCTGTGTCCTCTGGGCTCCGACGGTTCAACCCTGGAATGATAACAATTCCCTCTGATTTTGTTCTTTTTTTTTGTGGATAGAACTTGGATCCAAATATCTGATGAAAAGAGTCGTAAAATATGTGTATGATGATTGCGCATTTATAAGTTCATGATATATGATATTTTAAAGTGAGTACACGTGGAATTTCTTATACATTCAGGAATGTACTTTATAACAGCACATATATGGGATGTATGAATACACACCTCATCAGAGTAGTGGGAACAAATGGTCGATAATGAAGAACCCGATCGAGCACGAAAGAGCAAACCTGATCACTCCCTAATTTACTTACCCCTCCGTCTGAGTAAGGAACATGCCAGGCTCGTCCGCATCGACGGTGATGCATTACCATCTAATGCTTTTCGCATTATATAGAGGCTGGAAAATACTACTATTATTCCCACAATGCAATGCGCATCATAATTAATTTAAGTGATATCTCAATAACGTTCCGCGTGAAAAAAAAAAATCCAACGAAACAAAAGTTATCATGGTACAATGTCAGTTAGGTGACCTTTCTTTCTTTAATTAGTAAAGCCAATGCATTCATTCAACAGAGAACTGGAAAGGAAGGTTCCCGTCCAAGAAAAATACAATATAGTTAATATTAGGTTGCTAAATAATCCTCGAGTAGTCTTATGCAGAATCAAGATCCCGACAACACAGCTACTTAGGCGCCGATTAAATTGGGCTCTAAAAAACTGCATGAGACCTGCCTGTACAGATCCCCGGCAAGCATGCCCGAATAGAGATTTCTACGGGTAAATAGGTGATGACGGAAATGATCATACACCCCATCATAACAAGCATATGGCACGATATGAGCCATACATTATAGTCAAGTAATCTTGTGGAAATGAAATTATGCACATACATGTTCGATTTACACATTCGAGAGGATGAGAAGTTCCGAAAGAAAACAGTGACAGGAGACAGGAAAAAGGTCCGATGATTTCGTGGAAGCCCTCACGAAGGTGCCAGCAGAAGTCTTCATCCCGCGTGAACGTTGACGAACCGCACCACATTCTATCGTCAGCAAAAACCTTGCTGTACTCTCCCTAACCCTCCTTCACCGGTTGTGGATAGGATCCGAGGCATTCGGGACCCTTCTTTTGCTCGGCAAGTAAGCGTCGAAAGCCGGTAGCCGCTCCGGCTGCGTCGGCACCTCCGCAGGGGATTGCCGGTGGTCCCTGGCCCTTCCGGGGGCTGCAGAGCTGAACTGTTCCGCGGAGGTGACCACTAACAGGAATAGTAGTAGCACGAGCACTGCCGCCACCTTGGGAGGCCCTGATGGCTGCAGTCGATGGTGGAAGCCCATGGCTTGTTTACTTTTTGCTGTGGCTTTTGGAGGAGGAGGAACAGGAAGAAACCCAATATTTTTGCCGTTTCCTCTTTGCCTTCGCCTGTTGCTGTTGTCGTTTGTTCTCTTGGAGAGAGCTGTGAGGGAGAGTCGATGGAAAAGGGATGCGATTGTGTGTAGGCTTTGTTTGGAAAAGTCAAGGGAAGAGGAAAAGTGGTTTCTTCCTTTTGTCTTCTTTATCTCAGTCCCTATGATCCGAAACTTATGCATTACCTTTTTGAACCTTCATTTTCTTTTCTCACATATCTAATTAATTGATATTTAAATTTTCAATTATATAAGAAATTTGTTTGCCTAAAATGATATTGTAAAAAGAGAGTGAGAGAGGATAGAGGAGTATGGAAGTTCGATAACAATAATTGAATCCATAACTTTTGATCATTATTAATTCATAATTAAATTTAATAGTGATCTAAGCCTTGTATCACGGGAAGAGAGACACCAACGAACCTCCCTTGATTCATATGGGTACCAACTCTATCTTGTGTGTCCGCCTGGGCACGCTGCTACGGATCTCTTCTTAAGTTTAATACACTACCATGGCACGCACCCACAGGTTGTGCTTTACCATGGAAGTTTAATACAGGATTACAATGTGAAATAATGTTTAGAGTAATGATATCAATTTTGACTAATAAAGTACAAATCCTCAATTCGATTCTCATACGTATGATTCTTTATGCATCTTAATTATTTTCATCCANATTTTGACTAATAAAGTACAAATCCTCAATTCCATTCTCATACATATCATTCTTTATGTATCTTAATTATTCATCAATCCATCTCCTTATAATATGATGATATCTTTTATAATTAAAAAATNCACTCATTTTTCATATAAACCAGCTTACATTTAAAAGTCATTAAACTTTAACTAATCTAATTTAAATCAGATTTACCCACTCAGATATAAAGTAAATCAAACATATAAATTCTTTTAATTTATAAACTTAAATTCAATATTTTACCTACAATAAAAATATAATAAATTATTTCAAATAACTTATATTAAATAAAAAATAAAAAAAAGTTAGTGATTGATATAGGCATAGTTTTTAAAACCGGACCGGCCGGTTCGACCGGGAACCGGCCACTCACCCAGTCCGATTCTCATAAAAAAATCCAATTATTATTTAAATGAGGTCAAAT
>CXYZ01010808.1:29070-59294 GCA_900006705.1 Sonneratia caseolaris
TAAGTAGAAGTATTATTTATCGTGGAAATTTCTTTTTGTCACAGTTGGCGGCATCTCATATGGAATTTGGTATGAATAAATATATTCAATAATTCACAAAATTTATGAATTAATAGAATTTTTTTACTACTATAAACAGTGGATTAGTAATTTAAAATTCACTCTCATGTATTTCCTCTTATTGAATACCCTTTTAAGTGAGATTCCATTGCATTGCTTCATGCATAGGGATTAATCCTCCGTCCTCACCACGAGATACTTTCGACGGCTTTCCTGATCTCGACAATGCAGATTAAGTTCGTCCATATAGAGCCTAATTCATCAAATTTGTCATATTAATATCAGATCCAACATTTTTTTTTCTTTTTGGTCAGTACCACCAAAGGGGTGGTGGTCTGATTCAAAGTACAGAAGTCATTTTTAATGGAAAATTACTTTTCATTATCTAATTTAAAAAAAATTGGCTGCAACTTTATCTCTTCAGTCTTCAGTCGGCTATATATAGTAGAATAACTGAAAAAGGCCATGACATGCATAGTGTCATCGAGCACTACCTGCAGAAAGGGAACACATCGTACGATGGTTCCTTTCCTTCCTTCCTTTCCCCCTCGTTACATGTTACGGAATACGATAAGGAATTATTCTTGTTTTTTTCCCATCGAGAAAAAATATATTTATTCTCGATTTCAATCCCCTAAAACGAGGATCGCTTCGAGTCGAACTTTTTGTCGTCTGCAGACACAATTTTTTTTCCCCCCTGTTTTTCTTCATTTGTTTTGGGGGCAACAATTTTGCTTTTCCTGGTCTGTTGTCTCGTCCGTTTCACTGTAATTTGTCTCTGCCCTGTGCAGTTTATTCAAGATCCTTGGAGAGTACAGTCGGAAAATGCCAGATCAAATTATCTGTGGGGGGATATAATGACCTCTCAATCCCATCAGTGCACAGGAAATCCATCGGTGATGCGCGAAATCTTGGATTTTGAGACCCCCTTTTGCCTTGCTCGAAATATTTCATTTTTCTGATTTGCAAATATGCAAGAAAGCTTCCCCCACCACCCACCACGCGCCAAGATTTTATAGAATTTTTATAACGTGCAGAGAAATGTGCAGCCTCCCGTGTTGCAATCTACCCACTCCCCCATTCTTTCTTTGAAGCGAGAGGAGGATATATATGGGGCTGTACGCAAGCAGCTAGGGACCTTCCGGCAGCCTTGTTTAGAGGGCTGGCGGTGGCTGCTGGGAGCTTCCGGTGGAGATCTACGCTACCCCCTTTTTCTTAAAATTAATCTAAAAATGTTACATTTTTATGTTGTTGTACTCGAACAAATTCAAACTACATAAAACCTAGCCCAGGTGAAAAACTCAAAGCCATCTGTGGAGTAACCCATTGAGCCCAACATTCACGAATTCAAAACACAGATTCCTCTTACTCGATTCTTCCAGGCTTCAAGCAAAGCATGCCCCTAGCACAGGTTAGTTTTCACTTAATTAAGCCCAAAATATACTGCATGAAACGACATGAGCTAATCGTTACAACAGTGGCACCAAATACAGGATTTGATCATTGAAAAGTTACACAATTAACTACTGGAAATTCGAGTTCATTATCAGAAATTCAACAGCACGCAGAAGGCTCTGAACTGCGATGGTGGGGTGAGGAGAGACTCGTTGCAGCTTAAAGATCTGATTCCCAGCCCAACTCGTTAGGCTTGATGAATAAAGTTCCCTTCGTTCAGTTCAGTGTGCAGTTCCTTGGGGAACTTCATCTCCCCATCTACCGTATATTCAAAGTTGTTTGTCGCCACTCCTCTATCACTTTGAGAATTCTCATTTTCTACCGTGCATTTTGATGCTTGATACCATTTCATTGGATCAACCGCAACTTCCGATGCACGTCAAGTGCGTTCCAAAAGTAAAAGGCAAGAGAAGGATTGGAAATCCATGCAAGGGCGAGCTCGCCCTGGAAATTTCTTTATCTATAAGTAGCAAGCTTCGATAGTGAGCCTTTTTATATTTCACAACAGTAAATTGAATCCTTGTTCAACAATAGATCAGCACTGCCTCTAAGCCAGTGGAAAATTTTAAGTTGACGAGGTCGCAGAAAATTCTCCCCTACGATTGCACTGTGATTGGAACCCAGCTGCCATTTCGCTGTGCCGTCCACATAATTCATGAGTCCTCTCGAGGATCTTTCTTCCCTTTGCACATTGTTCCGCTTAAACTTGTCATATAGTCAATGTCAACGTTACGGACCCCAAACTTCCACCCTGGAATTATTCTCAAACTTCTTCGAAATAGGAATCCGGAATCTCTGGGGAAGAAGCCATGGTTGCAGCGCATTTGAACTGTTCAAATGAAAATTTTGCACATGTCATAATTTCATTGATCCCAATGTTAGTGTTCATCAGATCTCTAAGGCCCTTGTGCAACAGTTATACCTTGTGCTGCTTGTATTTTTCCCTCACAGCATGCAATGACACTCCTCGTCTTCTCATGTACAAGTCGAGCAGTATCTGAACACATTCTTTCAGATCCTTGGAGCTGTATCCTGAGTATTGCTGCAGGGTTGAATTCTGCATGTTTTTACCTCAAACCTTAGTTTTTGTGGATGAAAAATGAAATGCAGCAAGAGGATCATCTATAATGGGCTCTTACCCAAGGGCGGATATTTGGATTCAATATAAATCTTGTGAGGAAAATCACTGAGGCAGCAACCAAAGAAGGCAAGAACTTAACACAATTGTATTCCAACAAGCTAAGCTCGGCAAGGTAGTTGCCAAGGAACTCCAGTTTCAGATCTGATCTCTGTCAAAAGGAAATGGTATCAAGTTAGCCAACGATTTATAGAGCAAGAGTTGTTTATAGTTTATACAAGAACTGCAAGATTGATGAACTTACTTGATAGTCCTCTTGTGCGACACCATGGAACCTCCTGCAGATCAAACAACAAGAGTGAGTCGTCAGCATAAAGTCAATCTCAGATTCCAACTGCACATAACTTGCCTAGTAAAAGAGAGAAGAAATGTTCAAGGGAGACGTTAATTAGAATCTTGCCTTAAGAATGCCTTCACCGTGGGATTGCCCATTTCAAACTTGAGGGAATTGAGTACATCAGACTCCATTTTAAGGACCTTTCACAGCAGATAAGTTTCAATCGTCAGTGCCTTATAAGTACACGCAATGGATAAGGAACATGAATTAATTTGGTTAAAACAGGTCACACCTCTTCCTTAGTATATGTGTTGTCCGTTATGTAGCAGAACTCCTCCACGTGAGGGGGACTAATCTCTTCATACTTTCTACTTATCAGAACAAGAACATCCAACAAGAATTCACAAAACAAGTCACAATCCCTCCTCTGCAATAAGCTCAACAAATTATCACAAAAGCAAGGACTTTGGATGTTTACGAGGCAATAAGCATTGATGCAACTCCGAGTAGCTGGAGCTTCCGCCTGTTGAGAACGTTAGTAGAAAGGAACCGATCAATGTATGAGATGGAAAGGTAAAGGGTGTCGGACAGAAGCTTGTACTCCTCTGCAACTTCGACCAACCAATCAACCAAGATGCCTCTCATGTTCGCGCTTACATCCTTTTGAATTTTCTCAATGTAATTGGGCAAAGGTCTGCTCTTTGGTTCTACCTGAAACATAGACAACTAATTTCAGATGAAACAGTATGAAAAAGAAAAAAAAACCCAAGTCATTAATTCAAGATTGCCATAAATTTGGGAAATCAGGATTCCAGTCATAACGCATTTCAGAATTCAACCCAAAATCTAAATTTCCCAGGCTTTCCTCATTACTTGATTGAGCTAAATTCCATCCATTACTCACATTGTTCAGAAAAACTCTTATCTTTTATGTCACTGATGAAGTCGATTTGCCAGGCAAATCGGACAAATCGGAAAGCATGAATCCACGAGGCATAATTGGATGTTACAATCACCTCCATTTTCTGCAGGTACTCATAGATATCAGCTGCATAATCCCGGCACATCTGGGGATCGTCCTCCTCAGCTCTAACGTCAATGCCAGGGCCCTCATCCTCTTTCTTCTTTGGTTGAGCGGGCTCCAACTTGCTCCTAACAGGAGCCTTCTTGGCCCCCTTCTTCACCTCGCCCTTAGCCCTGGGGTTTAACGGCTTCTGCGGCTCACTCAGCACCACAGGCGGGAAAATGCTGGAGTTGGACAGATTCGAGAGCTCACCGAGCACTACCCGCTTCTTGGTAACCGGAGTGTGGAGCTCGGTTGCGGCGGCCGCCACCGCAACCCTTTTCCTCGCCGCCCGTGTAACACGCGCGCTCGGCATCTGTTCCGTCACTTCCCCTCTCCCCTACACGAAATTGGCTTCCACTCACTCTTCGCGGACAGTGGCCTTGCTTGGGTCAGCGAGTGTGAAGGAGGAGGAGATATGGGAGAGGGAGAGATGATTTGTAGGGAGAAGGGAAAGGAGGGAGAAGAATGGTGATTTCCCGGCAGCGCCATGTTCGAAACTTCGATTTGGCGGTCACAGTTCATTTTTTCGGTTTCGTTTGATTTTTGTCGGCTTAGTTCGGAGCGGGCGGGGCGGTCCCGAAATTTGAAGCCGAACCGGGTTGTGTTTTCTTCGCAGCGCTCGGAACGGTTTGGCTCGGCGCCTTACGGTCACGGTTCCGTTTCTGGTGGTTAGGCGGGCTATTTCAACCGCCAAGTTTTTTCCGCCTTAAAACACAACTTAGGAACTCAAAAAAAATTTACATAATTCGAATTTAAATCAGCTTGATTCAAATAAAATTAAAAATATTTTAATATAATTTTTTTTCTTTTATAATATTTAAATGAATATTTTATTTAACCAACCCGCATTAGTTTCACTCAAATTTTGTTAATGTGAAATTAGGGAAAAAAAAAAAGGAGAGAGGGGAAGGACTGCTGTCTAATATTGTTAAGCTCAGGGCGGGCGGAGCGGAAGAGGGCTCAAAACCTACCCATTACAAATTTAACATTAGAGTCAAATATTGGAGATGGCATGCCTACCCCGTCTATTATCCCGTGTCGTATTTTGCACCATTTATCGTGCTAATACGTTACTTTGGCGTTATGTCCTTGACTTCATATTCAACGAGATTGAATAATCAGACTTATTGTAGGCAAAAAATGTAACTAAATATTGTAAATATAAGATATTTTCAACGGGGAACATTTGCCCAAACCTTCTTTTAAACTTTTTTATCGGCCGCAAGCAAATTTTAAAAAATATATATAACCTTAAATTTCATTTCCCTATTTTCTTTTTATGTATTTCATAGCCTGGAAAGAGAATTACTCTAAATAATTTTTTTTTAAAATATTTTATTAAACCCCCCCTTTAGGTAAATCACATAAAGTAATGATCATACATTTTTTAAATCTGAGTTAAAGCTAATATATCTCAGATTAATAAAGATTGGAGATGAAAATTGAACATTGTTTTTGGGTAATTTGCAATGATACTCAAACTCAATCTAATTTTAAGTGGGCTTGGCCCAGTCAACCGGCAATTCACACAGCAAATCATGAAAACCGATATTCACACCACCATCGATCTGAGTTAATCGGACTTAAATATGGATTAATCATAAACTTAGGATTAGTCACCATGTGGGAAGGCCCAAGGGTTAGAAGGGGAGAGTAAGAGCACCGTGTAGCTAATACGTGAGACTTGTCAACACAACCACCAAGACCCACTTACTTTAGCTAGCCATGGCCACCATAATATAATAATCTCTTATGAATCATCATCACCTTTTTTATGCCCAGTACAAGTCCCATGTTCAATTCCTGGTAATTAAATTTATCGTATCCCTTTTCGTGCATATGTATCCATTGTACCGAAGACTTCTTTGGATTGGATGGCATAGTTAGATGACTAGAGACTGATTATTGCACTTGAGGTCACGCTTAAAGCTAACATACTCATATTATGTATTAATGAAATTCCACAACCGCCACACCACATTTCTATGCCAAATTTAGAGGAGCACAGTCCTGTCATTCATGGCCGGACTGTCACTGCTTCATTATCAAAGAGAGCACAGGGAAACCAAAGGGGTTTAGCTCAGTAATACCCGGTGCTAATATGGATTAAGAGATATTGGGAACATGAAGAGTCTTGTAGTTATCACGAGCATGGTGAATAGTTGAAATTTAGCTGGTTAGGTACGTATATCCTGCGGTCGGCATCGGTGGCATCCAAAATAAGTCAATAATTGAAAATAGTAAATATGCAAGCAAATCCACTAACTACCGCCAAGGGTCGGAATTGCATTTCTACTCTTCACATTTTAAGAGACTGGCGAAGGATCGATCCCTCTCTCTCTTTTAGATAGTATAGCCAGCCCAAATTTCGGAGACGAGCTGAGGAACTACATGGAAATTCAGGGGTGAATCTAGAATATTCATTTAGCCGATAAAATTTAAGATAGTTTAGTAAAATATAAACAAATTCATATAAAATTCAATTGATTTCTTGAGTCGCAGTTACCCAGTTCCAGGACAAGCTTTGATCATAAATTTGTAAACTTTTAAAGAGAATGCACTTCTTCACCATATTGCTGCACCAAATTTTGAGGAGTACTCCTACTTGTTTATCAGCGAATATGGAACACGAACATCAAGCATACCTAACATTCAAAAACAGTAAGTTCAGAGGCCCGGCAATCCTTCCCTGAGACGAACAGTTGGTCCAGAATCCAGACCACAACGAATTAATGTCAACAACACTGCATCTCATCGTCTCCATCTACTGGTCTTCGCTTTGTTTTTCCCCCCTCTCTTCTCCTCACCCCACCATGGCTCAGCTTAGACCAGTAGCTTCCTTGCTTTCACCTCGGTCCTCTCCCTCCTTACGCAATTCTTCTGCATCTCTCCTTCTCTCTCTTGCCCTTTTCAGCATCGCACGGCAAGAAGGGGAGGAAAGGAACAGTAGTGAGGCCGCCCATGTACAGACCTGCATTGATGCTCCAGAGCCCGACCCTGCACCACTCGCACCGGTGGAGGGACGCCTTGGCCCGCCTCATCGCCCCTCTGGCTCTCTGGCTATGTGGCATGTAAATTTTACAATTTCTCAGGGAGTCACTTGCGCTCGTTCCAGCTACTGACTCTAGCAATTTCCTCCTTCTTGGTTTCCCTGCAGTTTCGCTGAGCTTAAGGTATGGTTATTATGGGGATTCCCAGATCGTTCTTGGCCCGAACTCGTCGAGGCTGTTTAAGGCGAGCTCGGTGTTCGTGGATCGGGTCGAGGTGACGGAGGATGCCAGGAAGGGAGCCGTTCTCTATAGCTTTGCTGATAAGCCGCAGCTGAGCTTGGAGATGAACTGGACCATATCGAATTACATGATCGTGGGATCGTACAATCGCAAGGTACAGAATGGGTTACTAGATTGTTCATTCACCTGATTAAAACAAATCTAGAATCGGTTCCCATGTAACTGGTTGAGGGAAGCTGACTGCAGGGATTCACTTTGTGGCTGAATAAGGGCTCAAGGATCCGGATGCGATGGGAAGCTCATTCGAGCCACTTGGATAGACTAGAAATTGTTATGATCAGAGGTCTGTGCATGCTAATCTACCGGGGTTTGTGGTCGATAACTTGATTCAACCCAAAATTTTGATTGATTGATGTTTTCTGCAGGAGAGAAAAGATATGAAACATTGGTGCCGAGTTTTACTGGTTCCCCGGATTCATTGACCGTCAATGAACTGACTAATGGTGAGCAATCTACTAATTTTCAAAAGGGATGTGTCTCTTTTAAGGATTGTTGCCATGTAACATCGAGTACTATGCACTTCTCGAAGGAATCCACCGTAACTGCAGCAAGTTCCTCTTTTTCGGGTTTTCTCGTGCTGTTGTGGGAATCGATGCTGCTTTCAATAGGCAGAACACCTTTTAGATCAAAGTCTGAGGGATCTAAACAATTCTGACTTGAAAAGGAACTGTGACTCGGCTATCAAACAGCTCTTTGATTGAATTTTTTTGCTTAACATGATCCATTCGCTAACTTGCTTTTTTCAGGTAAGGAAGCTGAATATGCCATCCAGGAAGATGACAGATACTATGTTAGGGTTGTGAACACGAATGCGAGGAGCGTAATTATGATGATGAAGGTTAATGTTTCGTCAAGGATGTATGACCTGACAGAAGCCAGGAGCACATGTTCCACATCGAATGGTTCTTGCCGCCTCAAGCTGCTCTTCCCTAACACTCGCTACGTAGTACTAACCACACCCAAAGACGTGAGTCCTCTTCAGTTTAGCTCCTGCAATTTCTTTTATTCCCTGTTCTTCAGATTCTCATTAACGCAATGCACAGCAGAGTGTCCCCGGAGACTGGTACATAGATATCTCCTTTGTGGCTCGTATCATCACTTACATAGCTATTCTTGGTAATTCCTTAATCCCTTATACCAGGCATAAGTCACGGGAACTGTGATTATCATTACATCAAATACTGGAAAACTGCTAAGTGCTCTATCAAATTCAGGCTAGTCAACACATTCCGGCAACATTGAGATGAAGGCATAATAAAGACATATTCTCTACCCTGCAATAGTAGTTTAATGTCTTTTGATGGTGCAGGTTTTATTGTAGTTTTCGTATATCTCGTACTGAAGTACCTCGGAGTCTGCGACGTTGAGACCGAGACCTATGCTATAGAAGATCCACCATCCTCCCCTGTTCGAGAGGTAACCGAGACAGCTCCCATGATTCAACAGAAGCAAGTTAGACTCTCATATGGAACAAATGAGGGTGATGATGAGGGTGGATCCAGCAGCTCGTCAGAGGACTTATATGACGCGAAGTTGTGCGTGATCTGTTATGATGAGCAGAGGAATTGCTTCATTGTTCCTTGCGGGCACTGTGCTACTTGCTACGATTGCACTCAGAGGTGAAAATTCGATGATGATCACAAACTACTTAAAGAACTGAAAGTTCTGATATGAAAATGATTGTAAGATCCATCTGTTCTGACAGGATCATGGAGGGAGAAAGCAAGGTGTGCCCGATATGCCGAAGGCCTATCCATAAAGTGCGGAGACTGTTCCGGCCGTAAGATACAGTGGTGGAGGATTTGTGCATTCATGTAATTAAGCTTGTGCCAGAAGTTCTTATCGTCCTAGGAGGAACGACAGTCATGCCAACATTCTTTTGAACCCCGGTTCTTCTGTCAACCTTTCTGATGCGATTCTTGCATTGGCCTGACATTTTAATAGGACCGACTTCATCGGAATTTTTTGTTCCATTAGAGGTTTTCAGTTCCCTTGTTTCTAGAAGATAAGTTCTGGCACTGTGTTCTAGGAAAGGGTCACTGCCACTTGTGGGGGGGCTGTGACAAAAATGTGCTCTGCAAGTGACTTCTGGTGTATTTGTTTCTGTAATGAGCAGAACAACTCTTTCGGTGGACATCCTACGCCATTTTCTGAATAGTTCTGATCCAATTCGATGCCAAATCCCAATTATGGACCAATAAAATGAAATTTGCTGTCCCAGTAAAGAGTCCACTCGTGGTCTCACTGGATTATTAGAAAAGCGAAAACAGAAGACAAGATTGTCTTTCAAGAATAACTTCTGCCGGACCCAGAAGAATCATTAAGAACTCAGCCCAGTCTGCACATACTCAGTGTTGTTCTGTGAATTTTCTTTTAGTTAATTCATCATGGAGTGATATATTGTACTTGATTATAGTGGTCCAGAGTGAACAAATTGTGCAAAGTGTACCCTCTCCTCCGACCGCCTGAATAGAGCCAATGAGGTCAGTTTTCTAGTTAGGCTGCTTGCGAGGAATGATAATTGAGACTAGCTGGTGGACATGAAAGCAACCTTCTTCCTGCTGAAGCTGAATGTGTTGATGAGGATGAGCCATGGAAAGAGGCAGCACCGTTCAGTATAAAATTACTTGCCAGTTTTTGGTAAAAGTCTTCTGCGACGGGACACAATGGACTAAATTCAAGAAAGCTTCTGCAAAATTTAGTGTATACATATAAAGGTCTAAATATATTTTCAGCAAGTATTTACTTGTGTAAGTTTGCAGAACATAAAACAGTCTATGACCAGCATCTCAAAGTTGACAAAGCTGCAATTTGGAATGGAATTACACAGAGACACGATGGAGGGAATGCTGTGGAAGCAGGGGAAGCAAAGAGGTTCCAGGAGATCATGGCGGACACCTTCAGGATCGGAGGGGCCACGTGCATCCGGGAAGTATCCGCTGTTCCTTAGGAAGATCGGTTTCAAGGGGGTGGAGAAGGACCTCCAAGCATTGCAATGAAAGAAGGATAGATTCATGCAGGACCTTCTTGAGGAGCACAAGATCAGAGAGACCAAGAGTGGTGGCAATGTTCTTGATCAATGCATACTCGAGACCTGCGCTACTGGTTGGAGCCCGAGAAGTTTGAGGGGACGGACGGAGTCAAAGACGGGCATAAGATGATGCCCTTCGGATTGGGTAGGAGAAGGTGTTCTGGGGGCGGACCTGGCTGTCAGGATGATAGGTCCGACTCCGGGTCCGCTGATCCGGTGCTTCAATGGGGACAGGTCGAGAAGGAGTCGGTGGAAATGGCCGAGGGAGCCAGTGAGCTTGGCTTCTGATGGCTCGTTGTAGCCCCGGCCAAAGCAGGAGGCTACTCCTACTGCTTTCTCAAATACATGAATTTCAAATGTTCAGCTAACGACTAATAACGCATCATAGTTTGTGATATGTGTTTGTCATGATTGTTGTTTGTACTCGAGTTTCTGCACTCACAAATCAAGTTAAACCCACGTCATACAGGACCAAGATTAAAATTAGGTCCTTAATGATTAATTTAAATTTAAATAAAACTAAAATCCACGTATGATTACATGTGCTCCAGAAGAGATTTTCAACCATTGTCGGGGGCAAAAAAAAACTCCAAAAGAATCCTCCCGTTTTGCCAAGCGTTCGGACGCATCCAGCAGTAATCAGATGAGATCTATTCTGAACACCACGTGGCAAATAGGAAAAGGCCGTCATCGAGGTAGGCAAAATGACGATAACGCCCCCCGGTAGTTTCTGGATAGGACAATTGCCACGTGTTACTCGCGTCTGTTTTGTCGATTACTATTATTTTAAACAAGGCATTGAGATTATATTTTGTAATAAAATTTTATGATTATTTTTCCCCAAGAGGTAAAAATGAAAAAAAAGTCAGCTCCTAGCGTAACTGACAACACTCTTGCCGACTGTTGGGCTCCTAATTTTCCTTTACCCATCCATATCTGCGAGTCCTCTCTCTATTTAGCGTTTCCTCATCCTGACATTTTCTTTGCTCGAAATTCTTGTCGGGTTTTCCTCCCTTCTCTGATCGGAGCTGAGGATGAGCTGGTGGTGGGCCGGTGCTATTGGCGCTGCAAAGGTATGAAAGCATACCCTTACTCCCTTTTTCACGATTACCCATTTCGAGGATAGGATCGCTGAGACTCAGAGGTCGATCTGTGTCATGAGCTCTCGGGGACGGTTCTTGATCTGCTTAGATTCAAATGCTTTTTTTTGTTTTAGGGGCTCTGTAGTGGGATTTATTGGGGCTCCGATTACTTTCTCTGGAGGTAGAAATTGATTATTGGAGAATCAGTTGGATTGGCGGGGATATTCTTTAGGTATTGAAAGGAATTGTGTTTGATGCATAGTTTCTGATGGATCCTGCAGAAGAAGTTCGAGGAAGATGAGGCTCCGAAGAGCTTCCAGAGCGTGGGTCTAGTTGTGGGCGTGACGGGGATCGTCGGGAACAGCCTTGCCGAGATCCTCCCACTTTCGGACACCCCGGGCGGTCCGTGGAAGGTCTACGGCGTGGCTCGCCGGCCCCGACCCAGTTGGAACGCCGACCACCCGATCGAGTACATCCAGTGCGACATCTCTGATCCCCAAGAAACTGAATCGAAGCTCTCTGCCCTCACAGATGTGACCCACGTTTTCTACGTCACCTGGACGAACCGCCAGGCCGAGGCTGAGAACTGCGAGGTCAATGGCTTGATGCTGAGAAATGTGCTGAGGGCTGTGATCCCGAACGCTCCGAACCTCCGCCATGTCTGCCTACAGACGGGGCAGAAACACTACATCGGCTCCTTCGAGTCTATGGGCGATGGCACCTTGCAGCCCCATGAACCGCCCTACGCGGAGGATCTACCGAGGCTCGATGGCCCGAACTTCTACTACACCCTCGAGGACATCCTCCTCGAAGAGACCGAGAAGAAGGATGGGATCTCGTGGTCAGTCCACCGCCCGCCTGTGATCTTCGGGTTCTCGCCCTACAGCCTCATGAACATGGTGGGATCCCTCTGTGTCTACGCCACGATATGCAAGCACGAGGGGACCCCGCTGAGATTCCCGGGGACTAAGGAGGCTTGGGAGTGCTACTCCCACGCCGGGGATGCCGACCTCATCGCTGAGCAGCACATATGGGCTGCGGTGGACCCCTACGCACGGAACGAGGCCTTCAACGTCAGCAACGGCGACGTGTTTAGGTGGAAGCACTTCTGGAAAGTCTTGGCGGAGCAGTTCGGGATAGAGGAGTACGGGTTCTACGGGCAGGGAGGCGGAGGGAGGTTTAGCCTCGTGGAGGCGATGAAGGGGAAGGAGAGAGTGTGGGAGGAGATCGTGAGGGAGAACCAGCTGCTTCCCACGAAGCTCAACGAGGTCGGGTTGTGGTGGTTCGTGGATCTGGTGCTGGGCGGAGAAGCCGGGCTGGACAGCATGAACAAGAGCAAGGAGCACGGGTTCCTGGGCTTCCGTAACTCGAAGAACTCTTTCATTTACTGGATCGATAAGGTGAAGGGCTACAAGATTGTGCCCGGAGCTTGATTTCCTCGCGAGGGACGGCCCTGAGGTTTGAGATCTGATGATGAGAGATCTATTCGTTTTGCTATGCGGTACTGTAATAATGAAGTGAAATCACCCTGCCCGCCACTTGGATTACCTATGTGTTTTCCGTTTTCTGTATCATCAAGTGGGATGCCCTCGTCGACTATTTTTTCTTGGGGGGTGCCTATTGGAGCTCTTCAAAGCGAAGCGTGATACTACTCTAGGCTGATTCCCAGCTTAGTTAGTTACTGGGGGTCACTTGATTTGACCCTTGTGCGACTAGAACTCATGCAGCACATCTTGCCTGCAGTCAATCACCCACCCATCAATCACACTATGGAGTTTTAAAATCATATGACAATAACCGTACCAATTTGTCGAGGATTTTACATGGAAGATTCAAATTGTACGACTAAACATGAGGCCTTTCTTGACCTTCCACATGCAGGGAAATTTTTACAAAATTTGTCAAGAGGTCAATTTTTAAGGAAAGTTAAAAAATGATTTAACGTGTACTACGGATTTAAGGGGCTGGAAGTAATCAATGAAAAAAAAAGAGAGTAAAAATAGTGGAAACTACATAATATTTTAGGGAATTGTTTTTGTTTTTATAAAAATTAAATAGGGCGGCTATTCCTTGTCCATGCGTAAAATTGACTGTCAGGTTCAGAGTCGCTATGCGGGTGCGGGTGCCATCGGTAGTTCATAAGTATTTATGGTCACTCATCTAATGTGTGTCTTTGACCATTTGGTCAATGTGAAGGTCATGATTTTTGAAGTCTCGGTGTTCCCTAAGCTTTCACAGTGGTGAAGCTTGCTGTACACTCAGCCTAGTTGGCATGTGCAAGAGAAGTCCCGGTCGGACTGGCTGATCGAGAAATGCAGGTCGAATCGGTACATACTTGCCTGCTGCATTTATATATAAAAAAAAATCCATCTCGGCCTTCTCAATTTTGATGTTCATCTACAGTGGACGGATTCATTATCTATCAAGTTGTAATCTGATGAGTTTCTGAAAAGAGTAAATTGCTGATAAATTGAAAGTAAGTAGTAAAGTGTACGTAGGTTTGACACTCTTGAATATTAAATTTGATAATTAATGATGGGCTAAGATTTTGTAACACACCATTTAGTGAATTAGTATGTTATTATAGTATTAGATTGATGTAAAAAAAATTGTAAACCAATGATATAGTTTGGGATTCGGAATACACTCTCAGAAAATCTAGTCTAAATGATCCCCCAAAATGGAGCAATCGATGCTCTCAAGGAAGACTCGTCAAGAACTCCTCAATGGGCTGGCCTTTGTTCTCCATTGGGCCATTAGCCCAATAAGGCCCTTTTGATTTGCGGACACGAGCAAGTCGTCCTCTTCCTCTTCCTCTTCCACTCCCAGAGTTTCGACGGCATTGGCGGGGTTCAGGGAAGAGCTGATATCGGTAGGATCTTGGCGAACAGCAGTAATGGTGCTCACGAACTTCAATGGAGCTGGTGTCGGATTCGGTAAGTTGCAACTTGGAAGCTACTGCCTAGTTTCTCTCTTCCGCTTAGTTCCTCTTTCCCCGCAATTGATTAATCGCTTTCTTTTGATGATCACTTCAGGTTTCGGAGTCGGTTGCGGGTTTGGCGTGGGATGGGGCTTCGGAGGTCCTCCTTCCTCCGTTTCTTCCTTTTTCTTGATAATTTCTGTTGCAATTCTTTCACCTGCTATCACATGTTATGATTTCTCTGCTCTCTGTTAGTGCTTGGTTTAGCGAAAGAACACATTACTGATAAGCACCAGATACTGAAATTTGAGGGAAAATCCGAAGCCTGGGATGATATTGGATGCATAATCCCCTGCGATAAGAAACCTTTTCAAGCTAATTAATCGAGAAAAATATAGGATGTTTGAGGCGCTTAAGTGAATCAGACATAGTGCCAACACTGTGGAATCAGGTTGCGAAAATGTGGGAGTTTCAGTGCCCGTGTTCGATGAAGGTTAATGTTTCATCGAGTAGCTCAACTTTTAGTCAAGTTTTCCCCTTTTCGAGGACCGAGTTGAAGCAAGTTCTGAGAAAATAAATTTGGCTGTTTGGCATTTTTCCCCCCTCAAGACTGTCTGAGGTTATCATACCCTTTCATGTCAACTCTATTCATGATATCATGGATGCTATGTTGAGTCGGCTCAGATCACTATATATATGTTGTTGCCATTAATCTGAAGTTGGGTTCCAAGCTTCTTCTCAGCCATTTCTGTACGATTACTGTAAGAAAATGATTGCTGATGGATATGTATCAACGGAGTCACCTTATTTTTCCCTGAGCTGCATGCACGAGTTGTAACTTTTTATCTTTCCAAATGGTAAGCTGAACAAGGGGTGAAACGGTAATCTTTGTGCATATTTATGTGAGCAATTGGAAAAGACTCGAACTTTTAAGAATAGAGCTGTTGTTTTAATCTGTGTGATGACATGTTGATTCCTAGTTTGTCAGTCAGTTTCTTGGGTGTTTCTGTTTTCTGTCATCAGAGAATTGAGGATTGATGAGTGAATTTGCAAATTTTCTTTTGAAAGAAGATAAGTGGTTTTAGCACTTATAGATGATGGATTCACAGAGGATAGTGTTAGAACTTGGAATAGATGGAACAAAAAACTACAAATTCAGTCTTGATAAATCCTCTGTCATCCAGGAAAGAGTTGCCTTGTTTCGGCTCTCACACACGTACTCTGATCTTTATCCTTCCTGTTCCTTCTTTCAGATTACTTTAGCTTATTTTTACCCTTGGCCTTATGGTCATGTTTTCATATAATTGTAATCTTCACCGGATGCAGGTATGCCTTTGAACTTTCTGGGTCTCGGTGCAGGTAAGATTTAGCTTTAGAACTACCTATCCATGTTTCAATGCACATCTGTTACGGGGGTGAAAATGGAGAAGACCGAGTTACTTAGGATATTTTTTCCCCTGAAGGTGGAGGATGTGGTGTTGGGCTGGGTCTTGGATGGGGATTCGGAACTGCCTTTGGGAGTCAGTATCGATCATCTCGGGTCACATTCCAAGGCATCGAGTTCTTGACCAAGGACCAAGCTGAAGTCAAGGAGTCCAAAGATGTATTAAAAAGCAATTTCAAAATCAAAGCTTCGCAATAGCTTCCTATTTTGTTAATTTTTACTAGAACAACAAAGTACCTCAGGAATTACTGTTAGATCATTCTACTTAGAAGTGTGTGCAAGTTGAGAAACTTCTTGGCTTGCCTATGTGGGGGGAAAAACAAATAAGGTTGATCTCCAAGGATGCGTTGGGCAAGTTGTGAAAAAAATGTGATACAACTTTGGATGTTATTGTGGTTATCTTGTGGCTTGCGATGATTTGCCTTCAACTACAGCAGGCAATATGAAATATTTGTGTCTATCTGCTAATGATTTCTCAGACCGTGAGAATTGATGTAGCATTGTGATCATGGCTCAACCATTTTCTTGGATTTAGTTGTTCTGCAGTTTGTGCGGATTCTTGTGGATAGGGATCATGGTTTCAGTATTATGCAGATTATTCTTCAGTCCTTGCTAGAAAACTGATGATAAGAGAGGTCCATGAATCTGGTAATAGAAAGACAAAGGAAGAAATAAACTGGGATATTCGACTGGTGACAGTCAGATTTACAATATGTTGGTTCTGATTGAGGGAGTTCACTGCAGTGAATGTGTCTGAGATGATATGTTACGTGGTTTCCAGACTGACAGCACCTTCTTTAGGAACTGTCATCACTCTGGATGAAATATTAGGTTGATTCTGGATCTGGTTGTCTCTCTCTAATGTGGCCGTGAATCTTGTAGGGATGCATTTCTCAATAGTCCTTCGTCAATAAATCTTGCTTTTATCAAATAAATCTTTGGTAGATACTACACCAAGAAACAAACTTAAGTTGTGTTCCACCCCACCCCCAAGCAATCCAGCTGCACACCATTGAGTGGAAGAAGGATCCAGCTACGATTCACCCAAATGCCAGTGGCAGGGAAGGATTTAAGGGGATGTATGGGTACGATAGTTCCTCTGAAACTATGATATGAGGAAGGAGACGAGTGCATTCATGATCAAGGATGAATGTCCCAGAAAATTTGCACCTCTTTCTCAAGTTCTTCCTCCAACTACTGGTCGTAGCATCCTACTTTGCATACCGCTACTTCACTGTCATAGGCAAGACCAACCAGTAACTTGAGTAGTTCTTCCGATATTAGGAATTGTTGACTCTATCAGAGCATTTGGAGTTAATATCATTTTAGGATTTCAAGCCTGAATTATGACGCGCAAAGAAAGGCAGGCCGAGTACTGGATTTAGGCAACAACCGCTCTGAAGTAGACACTAACGCCAAGCAACGATTGGTCTGGTCTTGTCTTCAGTAGGCTCCATCCATAACCAGACGAATATCTTCAACCATATACACGATTGGGCAAACAAACGTAAGCAGCACATGACTGTCATGTGGTTGATTTACAAACTCGGGTTTGGGACGGAACAAGTCATTTTTGATGCGGATTAAGCTTTTACTGATTCGAATCCTTGTACTCTCCCGTAGATCTTGTGGGATTGACCTGGATGGATTATTGCCACTCTGGAAGATTCGGCCTGGCCAAATTAGGAGGAAATAGCAATACTTGATTATTTGCTGTCTTCCTTGATATAGTTGGGCGGTAGCCCCTGGCTTAGGATATGTCTGTCTGTACACTTACAGTCACATTTTCCCCACTCCGCCGGAGATCTGCTGGCCCTGTCTAATACCACAATTATAAGCAGAGCAATTCTTCACGCTGAAGGCCCTTATGCGGCCTCAGGGGCTGGATAATCTACATGAAATTTATTTAATTGTCTTCCTCCTTGGAGTAATCATCATGTCCAGGTGAAAGCGATCGGGCTCCGGACCTTGTGCTTCCCATCCGACCATTCGAGCCGGGCAAAGCTAGCTGTGCCCGACGGCATGGACCTGGCGACAAACGTGACCGTGTAGCTCTTCTTCTCGTTCACTGGGCCAAAGCTCAGCACCCCAGGCTCGACTGAGATCTTCACCATCGGGGCCGTCTCGGAAGATACTGAGACCTCGTACGTTCCCGGGCTGCCCACGTTGGTGAGGGTCCTCGTGTACTTAACCGTGCTCATGGACCCGGCCCCACCCTTTCTGCTCGACGCAGTCTCAAACGGGACGGCGAAGGATGGGTAGTTGAGATCCTCCACCCGGTAGCTCATGCCCGACTTGCAAGCAAAGTCCCTGTTCGTGGTCTTTCTGATCTGGTCCGGGCTGTAGTTCAGGGCACAGAGGAAACCCAGGTAGTCATCGACCGAGGTGTCATAGACGAGGCCCGGATCACTGGCAGCCATCGGGTCGACATGCCCCGCCCCATAATCGAACGGCGTAGATGGGCTCCCGGTGGTCATATCCTCAATGGTGCTCCCGTTCTTGTAGGCCGTGTAGGATGTGGTCATGAGGGCCGACCTGATTGCAGCCGGGCTCCACGTGGGGTGGGCCGCTTTGAGTAGGGCCGCTAGCCCGCTCACATGTGGGCAAGACATGGACGTGCCAGAGATTATGTTGAAGCTGACCCTCCTCTTGTCGCTGCTGATGCCCGTAGGCCCGGCCGCCCCGGTCCAGCCGGCGAGAATGTTCACCCCGGGGGCGATGACGTCGGGCTTGAGGACCCGTGGGTCTAACGGGTTCGGGCCCCGTCCGCTGAAAGCGGCCACCACCGGCGCTGGCTGGACCCCCAGCTGGGTCCTACCAGAGGCGATCGTGGCTGTTGGATTCCGTTCCGAGGAGGTGTATCTCTTCACCTCATCACCAGCCTTCTGCCCGAGGGCTGCAGAAGGTAGTACGTGGGGGTCAGCCACGATCTCCTCCCCGTAGTATTCTGTGTTGGCCAGTATCATCCCAAGCCCACCGGCGCCCCTCACTTCCACACCCTTCTGGGCTCGAGAGCTCCCTCCACGATCACAAATCACGATCTTCCCCGCAACCTTGCTTGGAACAAGACTTCCCGTCATGCACAGATCCCCACTCGGTGAACGACTCGCGTTTCCTCCGAAAATAAGCGGGATCGAGCCGGAAATCGGTTTTCCGCTATAAAGGGACATCCCGGTGTACTTCTTACCATTCCCAAGTGTAACATATGCTGGGAAACTCCGGTCCAGGGTGCCTGCACCGACAGCAGTCATCCATGGGGCAACATTCGCCACGCTCTCTGAACTGGGGCCGCCATTCCCAGCTGAGCACGAGACAAAGATCCCATGGGACATCGCACCAAAGGCCCCGATCGAGACAACATCCCTAAAGTAGTCCACGATTCCTCCCCCTATGGACATTGATATTACATCCACCCCATCAGCTATGGCTTTGTCTACTGCTGCTAAAACATCCGACCCAAAACACCCTCCGAGCCAGCACACCTTATAGGCTGCAACACGGGCCTGTGGGGCCATTCCACGGGCCGTCCCCGAGGCAAAGCCGAACAGGCTCGCCCCAGAGACCATGGATCCCGCAGCAGTGGTAGATGTGTGGGTTCCATGGCCGTCATCATCCCGGGGTGAATTCGATTCCATGGACTCATCGATTGGCCCCATGGCAGCTTCATACCCCTTCGAGAAGTACCTTGCACCAATAAGCTTCCGGTTGCAGCTCCCAGAACGGAAGGTCTTCCCCTCCTCGCACTCGCCCTTCCATCTGCTAGGAATCGGGCCCAGCCTGGAGTCATCGAAGCTCTTCGACTCTGGCCAAACTCCGGTATCCAGGACCCCAATTATCACGTCGCTTCCCGAGTCCATTGTAGGAAAGGTGGTCCTCGGAGATGAAGATGAGTCTCCCTCGAGCCCGAGGAACTCCGGGGAGCGGGTCGTGTGGAGCTCGTACTTGACCTCAGGGAGCACGGAGACGATTCCAGGGAGCTGTCCAAGTGTACGGGACTCCTCCAAGGTCAGCCTAGTCGAGAAGCCGTGGATCGCCGCATCGTAAGAATACAGCATGTCTGCCACAAGGGACACCGACCGGAGGGAGGAGCTATACCATTCGATGTGGTCTGTGAAGGCTGTGGGCATTCGGGACTTATCCACGTGGATTATGTAAGTCTGCTTCTCACTTGGATGCCGCTTTGCTCCTCCCAGGAAGACACAGGAAGACAGAATCAGCAGTGTCAGGGTTACTTCCTTGGGAAGATGTTTAAGTCTGTTCATCATCAGAACCTCCATAGCTCTGCAAAAGCTGAGCTCGGAGCTGCGTGGAGTAAAGCTTCTGGTTATAGAAAGGAGGAAGAAGACAGAGAGTGAGAGGAGAAATATTAAATCAGGACAACAGGAAGAAGGNATGGAAGAAGACACGGAGTGAGACGAGAAATATTAAATCAGGACAACAGGAAGAAGGCGGCTGAATTTTTTTTCTCCTCGTGAATAAAGAAAGCTAAATAGGGCGCATCTGTNCTCTCCTGGTGAATAAAGAAAGCTAAATAGGGCGCATCTGTTGGGCTGGTTGATTGCGGGTCGCATATAATTCTTAACACGTACACTGATGGGATGCTGATTGCCGGTTTAAAGCAGTCCCAAGTTGTTACTGCCGAGCTATCTATCAATCGATGCAAACGAGCGTTTACGCAAGAATCTTGACAGCATGAGAGGTACAATGGTATGTCACGTCTATGAACATTGAACCAGTGGAAACGCGCGATTGTACTTATTCCGAGCAGCCCAGCTGGCACATGATCGAAAGTCATTGCAGATATACACTCGTGGTTGCAGAGGACTGACTTCGCTCATTGACCCCGTTCGAGACTGTTTGGTTCTAATGTTCATCGCCTCTGCATCTGCAAAGTTTAATATTCGATTGGAAAGGTTGGTGGAGGAGAAAAGGAAGACGCCGAAAGTACTGTCGAGTGTGCGTCCAATTTGCTTTATGCGACGGACGATAGGGGATCCAATGCCTCCTGCTCTGCAATCAGACGCAACTTGCACCATTATCACCACTCAAAGTGACCATTAACTAGGTTGTATGTATTTAACTATTTCCTCCTCTAACAATCAAATATATAATTAATTGATGGCAAGGAGAGGGGAGTGATAATTTGATATTTTATGTTCTCTTAAATCATCAATTTAATGGGAACAAAAGAACTGACTGAACAGGCGAATGTAATGTCCATCATCACCATCGAGCCATAGTACCCGGAGTACATTAGCCNAAATGTAATGTCCATCGAGCCATAGTACCCGGAGTACATTAGCCCCTCAAATTTTAAATGTGATAAATCAGTCCCTAAACTTTTTATGAATTTTGGCTGGATAACGTAGGACATGATCAGGAAAAGGTGGAGTCTTTTCTTCCATAATGGGCTTTCCTTTCATTTAATCACAATGAACATCCATGCACACATGAAAGGATAGGGAAAAGAAAATAAAATCCCCGAGAATAGCCTCGTGATCGTAAATGGCATGCAAGATCCTGATCGGAAAATTGACATTTTCAAATTTATTTTCCCTTCTTTCTACACGCGACAGACCCACATGGTTAGTTTGCATATTGGAGTGCAATCATGCTAGTTTTCTAGTCTATGTTCTCTCAATGTCAAGGACTCATAATTAATAATGCCAAGAGAACTGGACAGGCCAATGCACGGAGGCGAAGGAAAATGCCATGGACTTGTGGCATGCAATGAGTGAAATCACGAGGAATCAAAAGGACAATCTATTGACCTTTTCTTTTATTGGAAACGACGGGGCAACTGAAAGGATCTACAGCAGGCGTAAGCGGGGCATGGCAGCCCCCGATCAGATCACCGAAAAAATAGAAACTGCAGCCCCGAAAGGCAGTGAGTAAGCATATGAACACTCATCAGGACCGATGAATAAGTGCCTTTGCTAGCCAATCAGCACAAGTACTTCCCACCCACTGGAAGACTGGGCGTGATCTCAACCAACTAGTCTCTATCCAAAAACCTATGAATATCCAAAAGAACCCCATGAAGCCAGCCAGCCCATACTGACGACTAGGGAACATGGAGCTTTGGACACAACCTCTGAATCGATCTCCACTATGATCTGTCGATAACCCAGATCCCACCCCAACTCAATGCCTGATTTCATGCCCCGTAGTTCAGCACCCACCGACATAGAAATCCCAATATTTGTGCGTAAGTAAAGCCACATAACCATATGCCAGAATCATCTTCAATAATTCCGCCTGCTCTTGCCAAGCCCTGGTTGGTTACCTTTGACGGCCCCATTCGTATTCACCTTAACCTATCCCGGTTGCTGCTTTTCCCAACCAATCAAGTATTATTACCCTAAATATAATTATGGAGTGCCTCATATTATTTATTATAGAAAATCTTCTAATTATAATAAACTTCATCAAATTATGTGACAATAGAACACTCTTCTTAATTGCATTTACCCAAAGGGAGAAAAGCGTAAATTTTACCCTCCCCGACTTGCATGAATGTAATGATTAAATTTTGAGTGCTATTTATAGCCTAACTTTTTTTTTTCTTGGGTCTAAACGTCTCATGAAATCATCTATCTATTACTAGTATTATCACTAGTCTATCAATAGCAGATAGATAGACTATTGGAGGCAGCCATCTAACCGGTAATGATTATTTTATTTTATTTTATTTTATATGATGTGTTTATCATGTGTATTTTCTCAGAGGATCCCTTCCTTAATCATTCCGGTTTTAATAATTTTTCGTTTTACTACAACATTTTCCTGGCGATAAGATCCTTATCACTTCTTTTATATATATATATATATATATATATCTGAATATTCTATTAATAAATTAAAATAATATATTTTTATGTACGTAACATCTTATATCAAGACACATACTCAATAATCTATGCAAGAGAAGAGGGAGAAATTTTAAATTCCCTTAACCAATTTAAGATAAACAAAAGTTGTGGATTCAAAATTGATCCACATGATTTTCTAAGGAAAATGATAGGAATTTTTGGGGGAGCACAGGAACCTAATCGTTCACCATGGTTTTCCGACTAGCATAAACCAGATGGTTTGGATCAACAAAGTATGGGGAAAAACCAAATGCTGTCATTGTGTGGTTTGTGGTATTGCAATAGACAAATCAGGTCCTATCTTAGCTTGGCTCCAGCAGGGTGTTGCTACCTCGCCCCCTGCGATCGGAGACAAGGGCTTAAGGCCTCGCTCCTGGCAAGAACAACCGCAAAGAGACGGGGATGGAAGCAAAACTCTCTTCCTCGCTGATTCTCTTGTTTTGTCAAAGGCTGTCTTGTTCATGATAGACACGATCCACCCCGGGAGATTGAGAACGGTCTACACGCTTTCTTGATTGACCTCAATTCCTCGGTGGCCTCATCGGCGGGGTGGATCAGTAGAGACAATAAATTCGTTGGCTCACAACTAGGGCAAACTGGGTTTTGAGGCTCATGTACAAAATCTATGCGTAATTTACCGATCTGTCTTGGGTTCTCTCGGGATAAATAATGATAATTTACGACGTTACTCAGGAAAAAGTTTTAAAAAAAATGGGAAAACCAATCTCAGATAAATGGATGATTGCCTGTGCTAATAATAATTATAATAATGCTGCCATTTCCCTAACTGCGCCTGTCAGAATTAAGGACTGTCACCCATATACGTCACACTGTACAAGAGGACAACGATTGAAAGCGTCCCAAAATTGTCATCACCAGTCCTTTTTTAACCTCATCTGCCTTGGAATTATTATTCGTAGGGCCGCCCTTTGATTGATTCCCAGCTGGCTAACTGCCCTTATGTCCCTCTACCTTCTAAAATTTGTGGAGGGGAAATTTTGATTCCAAGAATCAATTATAAGGTCTTATCTTGCTACTCACGCACACTTAATTGCTCCCACCATATTTTATGCGATGAAATAATACAAGGAGGAAACTGGTTTTGCTCACCATTAACTCGTTATTCAAACGGAGGAGGAGGTGAGGCCATCTTGAGCAATGCTCCTTTTGTGTAGGAGATTAAAGGCGAGATTGGAGTGGAATCGACTAGAAATACCACTATAGCGGTGGAATTATGAGAGAGTACAAGATCAAATCTAGAGATTCGATGGTAATCTACCAATTAGAGGGAAAATCTTCGAAAGATAACTACGAATAATAAATATCCAAAAAAAAAAAAGGACATGCTCATCATATTCTTTGAAAATTTTCATATATTACTTACGCGGTAGGATAAGATATGATGACCTAACAATCTCTCATTTGAGACATTCAAGGCAGTCTTTGAATCAATAATATAAACCATAAAGTTTTAATCCCATATATTGATGACAGTCAGTGCAACAGCACTAAGTAATTATGAAGGATTAGATTTCAATTTAAAAGAATAATAACTGCAACCTTATATGCAGTGGCATCGCTTCCCAAATCTTTAGATCCAATAATTGCGGGTCTAATCAGACAAGCAACAGCTAAGACGTAAAGAAAATGGACAGGTGACCTGTAAAGCTAGCGTACTACGACTAGCCTAGCCCATCCTCCCATGGCCTAAGTTTTGTCCACAGAGATCAGGTGTCTCCCACATACACATGCATGCACCGAGTCAATTACTACAGTGACTTCACTACTGATTTTTCATTTTTATAATTGTAAATGTCTATGGAACTCGCGACAGATAGGAACGCCAAGGAAAAAAGGAAAAAAGAAAAAAGAGAGTCATTTGTAGTGTTGAATAATTGGATATTGATGTTGTATGTCAATTCTATGTACTGCTGCTAGAAGAAAGTTTATAGTCCCGAGGCCCCCGCCCAAGAATAATTCATCAGCACAACACCATCACCTATCCCAGCATCAACCAAAGCCACAGCTGGTATATAACTTTGACCAGTAACGAAGTTCACAGAGGTGAGCCTTGAGCTGACAAATTGAATTAAACAGGGTAACCAAACCTTTGGAACTTCATTCCGAGCACAAGCTTTGTCACGCCGTCTCGCTTTAGGTTGGAGTAAAGTTACAGATCACAACATGAACCACATCTGAATTTGATTCTCTGCCGAGGACGTGAGTAGTCGCTGCAACAGATTTGTACCGTGCTATTGTGTTCGCATCCGACTATTCTCAGCAGATCTCACTTGGAAGAAGTAAGGATGAGCCTGAGAAGGATTGTAATGTAAATTAACACAAACGATCATGAAACAAGTAAGTCCAAAGGTAACTTGCACGAGTATATTATCTATTGGTGTCGTATTACACTCTCAAAACAATTTTTTTTCATGTAAGAGAAGAAAAACCAGAAGCATTCTCTCGAGACTAATCTCATTTCAGTTGGCTAGTCCTCAAATTATTTAATTGAAATGTTCCTCAAAGAAGAAGAATAAATATGAGACGAATTAGGAGATTATATACCATGGCTTCCCTTGCAGTAAGTCTATCCTGATGATCATAGCGAAGGAGCTTATCAAGAAAATCAATTGCCTGTAGTGAAAAAGATTTAACAGCATTGTTGGCCACATAAATCATAGACTATCATCTGAAAATTCAAATGAAGGCAAGCGAGTTTCAGATATTCACCTCGGGGGACACTAGATGCTGATTATCTGCATTGATGAATCTTGACCACGGTTTCCTGCTATGCCTGCAACAGAAGAAAGAAAAATATGACTAGGTAAACCAGTTAGCTCTTATGTCTGATACTGAATAATACCACAGAGTTCCTCAGGACACTGCTTTAACTGCCATTGGCATGGGTTTAAGACTGCAGATGTTCTGTCAATGATGCTTACTGTGAGTATGTGGGCATTAAGGCTTTGGATTTTGATGCAATAGAAAACAACTAAAGAACACTAACTTAACAGGACAACTCTGAAATGCAGAGTAAGATATGTCACCTCATATAATTGTATAAAGTACAATGTTTGAGATTTTATATAATCGCACTAGGGTAGTCAAAAAATTAATCTCAGCTGCTAAGAAATTGGTTGTTCAGGCCCCTTGTCTAGAGATGTGAAAGCAAATCACTTCTTCAGCTAAATAAGACAAATGATCGTCAAATGTAAAAAATAACCTTCCAACAAGAGCTTCAAGCTGTGGATCCAGCTCCAGATGATACTTGTTCAAATATGCATTCAACTCATCCGTCCCCAGAACCTGATGAAAATTTCAACTACTTCATGAGATTTTAAGTCGTGTTATACTGCCTTTTGAAGGCTTGACTTTTTGACTGATAAGCAGTTAAACTATTTGAAGAGTAATCATTTTTTTTAGCTTCTGCTCTCAATAAATGCGAGCAATACACAAATCAACATGTGGATGACGTGAACTGCTCATCTCAAATTGGTGAAAATAAAGCCCCCAACTCTTCACTACCTTCAGTGATGGACAAAACATTCTACCAAAAAATTTTCAAATCCAACCATCCTTGTCTGATATTTCTGTCATCAACAATCAAGAGAGCTAAACAGAAGATGGACCAACTAGGATTGTACTTAGTGTTAGAAAGCAAGCTCAACTGGGATTTCAATAGCCTGCAAGTAGCAGCATACTGGAGGATACACTAGCATATATTACTTAATCTAAGGCTCATCAACTTGCATCCTGTCCAATTGATGTAACAAATATTCATTTAAAGTGGAATATTTCAATGCATTCTGTTGGTATTCATCACAAATATATCTGGCAAACAGAAGAGTCCTTTGAGCATGAAAGAAGCAAAATTAAGGTAATTAACTTATAATTTAGAATGTCGGAGGAGAAACATCACATGTAAATGCTACACCAGCATTTGATTTTTCAACAATAACATTCTCAAACATACCTTGGCTATTTTGACAAGCTGGTCATGATTGTCATGTCCATAAAAGAACGGCTCCTTGCGAAATATCTGCAGGAAGGATCAGGAAAGAATATTCACCCTTAAGAAGCTATTTGATATAAGAATTTTATTAAAGGAAAAAAAACACCCTCACAAATGCAATAGTGCAATAGCTCACCATTCCAGCAAACATGCAGCCTAGACTCCACAAATCCAATGAGTAGTCATAATCCTGAAGGTCAATAAGCAACTCTGGCCCCTTAAAATATCTGGTAAAAGCAGAAATGATCAAACAAAATAAAATTTACCCAATTCAAACCACTATTGGACATTGAGAAATGCCATTCTAAGCTAGCACTTTGATATACAAGTCAGATGTCTCAATCAACAAATCGAAAACAGAAAGAAAGATCTTTTCATAAGCTTAGTCGAAGAGGATAAGAACTAGGACGAATTAACAAGAGACTGAAGAAATATAACTGGTCCATAAAAAACAAGTACTGCAGGAGCCCACCCTGACAAAGTTCATCAATCAGACTAAAAAATGATTCCATGTATGATGGCATAGCCGTTGAGAGCTACTGACCTCATTAACTATGGCATGTCAAAACAACTTTAGCTTACTTAGGGTTCAAAATTCTGGCCATGCTTTGGAATATTTATTTTATTTAGGTGAATTGATTCTCACTCCCATCAGTCCTTATTAGTTATTACTCAAAGATATGTCAAAATGCCTCTTTCAGCATATAATCTCACTGGTTCTAGAACAGTGGTTGACTGGTAAGAGGACACAGAAGAGTATATTCAAGAATAATGGTTGAGTTTGCAAGGCAATCGCTACTAGTTCCACTAGACTCCAATAGCTGGTTTTTCAATCAGTGAAAAGCTTCTTTTGCTCATAAGAAATCGCAAAATCAAAACAGATGAATATTTACCTTGAAGCAACTCGGACATTGTATTCCTTACTAGGATGATAGAATTCAGCCAGACCCCAGTCAATCAAGCGCAGCTTGCGGAGCTCATGGTCAATCATAACATTATGAGGCTTGACATCTCTGTGCATTATACCTTGAGAATGGCAGTAGTCCAATGCCTGCAAGCAATATATGCATGAATTATATGAGCAACAGGACTTTCAGAAGAGCCTGAGCAATCATGTTTGAAGAACACATAAACTGCACCAATCCAAGCCAAAAGAAGAAACATTACAAGAAAGAAAACTAGATAAACTGAAAAAATATCATTAACCAACAAGATCAACCAAAGAGGAGTTTGGCCCAAAAAAAACAAAACCCATAAAGGAGAATATGAAGATCTGTGAACTCATCACTGAGATTCACATGATGCATACCTTAAGAAGTTCGTAAATGTAGTAGCGTATGTCATAATCTGACAAGGTAGGGTATAAGATTTTGAAATCTGTACTGTTCACGTATTCAAAAATCAAGCTAGGTGTTTTTGAGTGCTGATCTCTAACAATATCAAGCAGCTTCACTATATTTGGTCCACCGCACAGATTCTGCAGAATTTTTATCTCTCTCTTTATCTGCAAAAGCAAAGCGGATCTAGTTAGAAGCCTATGCTACTAGCAAATAACAAATTATAGCCACATAATAAATAAAATTGTTCAGAAAGACCAAAAATGTTGCAAAAAAATGTCAGTTTGAATAGAATGTAGGGGTAATAACAACTGGGCATCAGTTCCCTCTCGTAGACCAGCCACATTTTCAGAGGAAACTATAAGCAATTGCAATCTGTTCTAGCGATATCATAAGGCTCGAGTCAGATATCACAGAGACTGACAAATTACAAGTTAAATTATTGTCATTAAAGAGAAAACAATTAGACTGGATAAGTGTAAATAAAGAAATAAAATTTATGAAATTTTTAAAGGGGAAAGAGCGCGAACATGGGCAGATTCGTGAAGTCATGGAGGGATAAGATTTAAG
Organism: Sonneratia caseolaris; assembly: GCA_900006705.1. Taxonomy (NCBI): domain Eukaryota; kingdom Viridiplantae; phylum Streptophyta; class Magnoliopsida; order Myrtales; family Lythraceae; genus Sonneratia; species Sonneratia caseolaris. The sequence goes on from CXYZ01010808.1 coordinate 57,625, forward strand.
AAGTTACCTTCTTTTTCTTGACAGGCTTGAGGATCTTGATGATGCATTTCTCATTGTTAGTAACATTAATACCTTCAAACACTTCACTGTATTTTCCTCTTCCAACTTTTCGAACAACCTCGTAGTCATCTTGATCGCTGAGTCAGCAGAATTAAAGAGAAAAAAGAAAGTCAATATCTTGCTCTCGGGAACAGTCTTATCAGACTAAACTCAGTCAACAGCAGCACTACTTAAGTGCATAAGACATTCATTGGTTCTATTACAATCAGAAACCAGCAGTCACAATCTCAGAGTATTTCCACCTCATTAGAGAAACCAACTTATCAACAATGAAAAATTAATTAATTATCAATCAATCTCCATATCCTTCACGCTGCCAATTAAAAAAAAAAAAACATGACTGAGGCAGGTAACATGGAACCGGGCAATCAAAATCGATAAGCTAAGTCAGTTACAATAAACGATAAGCCACTAAACTCCAATCTTAATCACAAGACAAATCAAGCCCATAACCTGACTTCCGGCAAAATTCACTATTCGCTCATCAAACAAAACAGCAATAAGCCCAATTCATCCCCAACGACAACCCGACCCCCCACAATTTCTGCCGAGATCACCACAATTGAACCTCAAGAAACAGATAATCCAGCTGCAAAACTCAGATTACGAACAAAAGCAGAGAGCACAATCGCCAACAAGGACGTGTCCTTGTCCACAAGAACGCCTCTTACCCCCACTGAACGGTGAGGGACTCGTAATCCCAGTAATCCCGCGAACGTTGAACGTTAACGTTGGCGTAAACGCGAGCCCTAGACATTTAAGCTAGGTGAGGTGTTAATCCGCAAACGGGGACAGATCCTTCCTCCTCGCAGTCCAGTCCGCCGTGAGGAGAAGATCTGGGTTAGCGGATGAAGAAATTGGACAATCCTCGCATCTTCCACATCACCAATCTCATCGGCACGGCAGCTGCGAAATCGGATTCAGATATTTTCGAATCTTGTATTTTTTTTTGCATTAAAAAATTTATATATTATATTCATATTTATTGGTAAAAAAACTTAAATAATTTCTTAATGATCTATTTATTTCAGATAAATGAAATTAATTTTAAAAAGAAAAGAAAAAAGACTTATTTATTAAAAGCAATGCAGTGGAGGTGCGGGGAATCGAACCCCGTGCCTCTCGCATGCGAAGCGAGCGCTCTACCATATGAGCTACACCCCCGATTTAGTGTTGCTTTTTTTATTTTTATTTAAATATCTCTGACAGTATAACAGCACCTCTTCACTGCCTTTCATGCAGGGGGCAGTAATTGCGAAAGATCCAATGGTTCAATAATTTTTTTTGAATGGCAGAGTGAACTCTATTCTGTTCACTCACCATAATAATCCACTCAGTTTAATTTACAGAAGGCTCAGTATATAATAAAATAATATAATATAAAAGTTCTCAGAATTAAATTTATAAGTAATTTATAGGTAGAAGGTTTAGTTAATCCTTCGTGACCAGTATCATCCTTGTCCGGCAACAACCTCCATTAATGAGCGTAGCCAGAGATCATGCATGAGACGTCCCCATCTACTCGGATTCCACACAGCACCTCTCCCTTCCCTCTTCACCATTTCCCTTTTCCTTCCCTGCATTCAATCCAGTCCCTCCCCTCTCTCTCT
>CXYZ01010808.1:73100-83559 GCA_900006705.1 Sonneratia caseolaris
AAAGCCATTGGAACGGATAACGTGAGCCTGGGCAATCGAGCTGAGTGAAGCCGCACTAAAAGTTTCGAGCAAAATTGGACCAAACACGGTGTCTCTTATGTAGATTAAACCTGGACCACCTCGGCTCGGCTCTGTAGCGCATAGATTCCTCCTAATTTCTCTTCCCCCCAAGGTATCTGAGTATCTCGACGGTCTAGACTGCCGGAGATAGACCTTGGGCCTGCTAAATTGTTCTGCCCGAGTATCTCTTCAAGAAACCACTCTCAGCCGGAGTAGCTGAGGGCCCAGTTCATCTGCTTAATACAATTAATGGGCCGAGGAATCGGTGAAATTCTTTTATTCTTGAATGGAAAAAAAAAATGGAACACTATGCGTGTCTCCGATGCTCATATCCCTGGCCGTAAGATCTTAAGCCAGAGTTTAGTTGATGAGATAAAAGACTGAAGTTCTGAAAGTGCTACTGAATTTGTGGCACAAAAACAAATTACTATTGAAAAAAAAAAAAGCTAATACATTGACATTGTTCAACTTATGTTGAAAGGATCAAGATTCGATTCTCATAAGTGATATTTTTCATACTTCTTTATTCTTCTCTTCTCTTTCACACCGATCTCCCCAAAAATTAAAAGGGTTTTCATTGTATCTCATACCTAGATATCGGTTAAAAAGGAAGCTATCTTCTAAAAGTTTTTTTTAATTTTAATATCTAAAAATTTAATATATTATAACTAAAATAATCCGAGTTAGATCATCTAACTAAGTAATTCACCTCAGATGTCCTTATAAGGTAACTTTATCCTCAATTGATGGAGATGGAATCTCTATTTTGTCTACTATGCTATCTGAATTATCTGACTTCGGGCATTGGTCTGTATGCTATATTCCCCAGAGTAGAGACTTCAACTTNACTATGCTATCTGAATTATCTGACTTCGGGCAATGGTCTGTATGCTATATTCCCTAGAGTAGAGACTTCAACCTCCTTGCCCATAATATAGCAAATTGGGCTTCCTTTTATAATCATTCTGGGGTCCATTCCCATCTTCTTTTGATCCTTCTGTATTCGAATAGAACATCTTAATGCAATTGACAGTTTCGAGCAACACCATAATAATAGTAATAATGATAGAGACGGAATCAAACAAGAACGAACACGGAGGAGATTGACAATCTCACGGTCTGATGGTCAGAGTCCTACGCCAGATCATTCATGATGTTATGTAGTGAATTTCAACTAGAAAAAGAAGATAAACATGTAGTCAATCAGGGTCCCGACAGCGGTCCCTGAATCTCCAACAACAAATACGAATCGAGCCCAGTCCGATCAAAGGAAGAAATGTGCGCGGGTGAATTCTTCATGCATGCTTCAGTTCAGCTTTAGACCCCACCGCTTCAGGTAAGGAGGAAAAAGCAGGCTCCCCGCTGTACCGTCTGCACCTGCACCGCCTCGCGAAGGGCCCTCACTGTAAAATCCTCAACTGGAGCAAATCCCGAGTTCCACAGAATTGTTCTGATGTATCATCAAAAGAGAGAATTTTGAACTTGATCGTGCGGGAAACCGAAGGAGGGGGCATGGAGCTTACCCTCAGCGGTAAACAACTTTGATGCCAAGAGCAGGAACACGGTAATAATTAGGTCTCTGTGTCTACGCTCATAACTGCAATCCTGGGTCCTGCTCATTTCCACAAAAAGAGAGTGAAGATGAACGGAGGGAGATGAAGCCGTGAATGGGGGGAGAATGGTGAGGAGGAGCCAATCGAGACGGAGCATAAGCAAAGATTGGGTTAAATAAGCAGGGAAAGAGGGATTAACTGATAAAAAAGAGACCATTTTTTCTACTAAACTACGGTACAGGGCAGCTTAGCTCGGGTGAAAGACTGCCCTGCCACGATCTCCCATGTATAATGCGAGAGTGAATAGAGCAAAGGACAGGGATCGATATGGAAAAGGAGCTCGTCTTCATCTTTCTTGGTTCATGAGCAGTGAGAATAAACAGAAGAAAACTCATATCCTTTTTGAAAGTGAGCGATCACAGCACACAGCAAACGGCTGAAGAAAAATACGAAAGGTGGAGACAGAGATGTACAGGGCAAAGGCTTCGGTATTGCAAACTCTCTTTCGTTTCACTTTGTCCTACCCATGTTTCTGCGTTGAGAGAGACGAGGGAACGTTTATGGGGGAATTTTGGAGAGCATTGGGGATTGATGAACATTGCCACTTCAATACGCGAGTTCCATCACTTCCATTGTCTTCTCTGTGACCTTTGTGGTAGGAGGATGAGTGTGGGCGTGGGGCAAGAGAGACTTACTTCCCAAGAAACATCCTACCGTGGAAATGGTGAGGTGAGGCTAGGCGAGGTAGAGGTAGAGATAGCCCATACGGGCTATGGAGGATTCAAGTTTACTCCATGGCAGTAATATACTTGCGGTAAACTCAATACTTGCGTGGTTCTTTGGAGCCATAAGAAAGATATTTCTTTGATGGTCCTTGAGAGTCTCTCTTTAATATCAGTAGTAATAATAAATACAATCAATATCCTCCGGCAGCCAAGTAAAGAAAAAGGATGGTTTAATGTAGTGATATTATTTTTTATATGGAATTGAGAAGTTCCAAGTCAACTTTCATCAATAAGATCACGTGGCATTCATTTATTTTTCTTCTGTTACTTGCACGCTCTTCTAGTATTGCAGACCTCCCAATAGAAAAAAAAGGTTACAGAAAAAATCCTTTATTCATCTCTATGAAGGGGAATGTGCAACTTCTTGATTTTTTGAGGGACAAGTTCTCAAGATCTAGCACTTCAGCACAGTCAAAATTAAGCAATGCCAGTCAGTCTGTTGCATATATCAGCAGAATTCCCTCCTCTTGGAAAGAAGGATAACAGTGAATAACTCTTCAGTGGCTATTAGTCCTTTCTGGACAGTTTTAGGAGTTACTTACGCACTGACATGATTCGTGATCCGACAGATATTACTCTAGCTTTCTTGGTTATCCATCTGCACTTTTAGCATCTTTCTTCAGAGCAGTCTCTTATAGCTCCTTAGAAGGATCCTTGCGTGGTTCTCTAAATTAGCTTCAATATTCTGCTGTTGTTCCTTCCAGTCGAATGCATTATTGCTGTTTTAAATCTTAGTATTTCGAAGGATATATTGCACCATCGAGCATAACGTCTTGGCAGCACAGTGTCAGAACTTGCTTCTTCCCGTTGGAAATGGCCAGTACGAATAACTCTTCACTCTCATCATGCTGTAAATGGCTAGCATAAGCAGAAAAATAATAAAGACCTGGTCTCTGTGTTGTTTCTGGTTTCCCGCTTGTTTTCGATGGAACTACATAGATTTCCTCGCAAGCGATGAACCCAAATCTGGCTTCTCAGTTTCCTTTCTGTCTTGGGATGCTCCAAGGAAATCCTCGGGGAAGTGTTCAACTAACAGATCTATCTATTAAGCTCAGAGCAATTTTTGAGCTCATATCTAACGGGAAGCAATTACTTCACATGGTTATATAGAATGACGAAAGCAGGTTTAATGTTGAAAGAAATTACGCTTCTTTGACTCGACATTTCTGGTCAGTTCACCCCTTTATAGAGCAACAAAAACAATATGCTAGACAGTTCCCAAAACTAAAACCCAACAAGAATCGATTTTTTCATTCAACTCGTGGATTTGAATGAGATTGTAACAATGGGTGCCATTTATATCAAACAAATACCTCTAAGTTCTCACGTGAGGAGGAGGACGACGACGACAATTTCAACCATTTTTTCTTCCTTAAAACACTGGTCTTATAAGTTGTCGAACTTCAGAAGCCCATTCTGTGAAAGATGTATCTGTACTTCCTTGGAGGAATGACTCTGAAGTCTCATCGGTCTTGGACGAAGGTTTAGATGTCTTGTAACATGGTGCTCATTTTCCCATTCAAGAATTCAGCAAAATAAAAAGTGCGACTTTGATTTTGAAAATGATCGGATACTTAACTTGCTGAAAAACCAATCTCCACCAACTACCCTTCATGATTCCATCTTTTTTAGAAGGGAAAAGAAGTTGAAAGAATACAATCAATCCAATTGCATAAATCTGTTGGCTTCCATTCCACAACTCCATTCTCGAAGAGATGAGTTAACAAATCAAAGTATAGCAGAGCCCCACCATTATCCCCTATAAGCCTTCGTTTCCAATTCAAGCATATTACGGCAATTGCAAAATTTTCATTATTCCGATTCTGCAAGACAAAGCAAAAAAAGGGGGATCCTTGTGCAGTTTACTAGATTAAGCTTTACAAACAAGAATTTCCAGTTTCCGCTTCAAGGAAAAGAAGGAACTTTGATGGCAAAGCTATCGTTTTTTATCCTCTTTGAACTGTGCAATTGTTGGTGAATTGTGGATCAGTCTTGTTTTCGGGGGATTGAGCTCAGAGTGACGCAGGATCAACGGTGTCGGATAGGTCAGTTGGTCCCGCGCTTTTCTTAAGCTTCAATTTGATTTATGCGCCGAGATCTCCTATAAAATGGGCAAGATCTCTTGTTGCTGCTTCACTGAGCGATTCTTGAACACCCGTCGGAAGCGCATTGAGGTCCTCTCTCTCTCTCTCTCTCTCCGTTGACTCTTTAGAGTCCCCCTCAATTAAGAACCCAGTTCTTGATTCGTGATTGATCCTCGTATTTCGAAGGGTCCCACAAGACTGAACATGGAAAACCCACAGGAGAGCAACGCTGCGGAGAAATCGGAGGTAATGTGGTCCTGTTCGATTTGGGTCTGCCTCAATATACATATTCTCGATTTGTGATTTTGACTTCTTCTGGTGGTGTGCTTGTTTCTAAGTAATTTTGGGGTGGGAGATCGGTTAAGGCCTCTGATATTGGGAAGAAATCCGAGGCCAAAATGGTCCCAATCTTCTTTCAGTTTCTGCAGCTACTTAGGGGTTTGCTCAGGATCGAGCTGTTAAGAGATTATCCAGTTCGTCTGGTTGTAAATTGTCTGTTGCAGATGAAAAAGAAAAAGAGGGGAAAAGGAAAAGGTAATGAAAACCCCGTTGCATATGTAGCCAACACTGTCGGTGCAAGAGCTTTAGTAGTTCGGTTGTGACAGATGAAAAATGAAAGAGGTAAACGAGGAAAAGTGAACGACGAAGCCTGTTATGTTTGTAATCTAAACTCTGACATAACGAAAGCCTAGCCCATCTTGTTTACTTTGGCAAAATGAAATAATGGAGAAATGAAGCTTATACTTTTTTTTTTGGTGGAGCTCTTATTATTGCTTAACAGGGTGATTGATAGCAGAATTCTCTTTCTGTTGGTTACGCGTAAGTTTGATAGCTTCTTTGTTCTTGGGGTCAGTTTACTGTTGATGGAACGATAAGATAGTTTTTTTCTGAAGATAACAATCTTTCTTAACAGAATTTCACTGGCACTGCCAAGAATTCAAGTGCTAGTCATCCCAACAACATCGTAAAGAACCATGATTTCTCTCAAGGACTGCATTTCTGGCACCCCAATTGCTGTGAAAGCTTCGTGGTCTCTGCAGAGGGAGACTCAAATAAGCTGGGCGGTTGTTATGCTGTGGTCACGGATCGGAGAGAATGCTGGCAGGGCTTAGAGCAGGACATCACGGACAGAGTATCTCTAGGTTTGACTTATTCATTCTCTGCTCGTGTTGGAGTTTCAGGGTCCCTTCAGGGTCCCACTGAAGTCCTTGCAACCCTGAAGCTAGAATACGCAGACTCGGCCACTTCCTATCTGTTCATCGGAAAGTAAAGAGCTTTATTTATATTTCTTCTATTTCTCTATTGATGGTGAGCAGCACTTGTATACGATGAAATTTTGATACGGCATGCAGGGCCTCTGTGTCAAAAGAGAGATGGGAAATTCTGGAGGGCAAATTCTCGCTGTCTACTATGCCAAAACGTGTTGTGTTTTACCTTGAAGGCCCTTCTCCTGGTGTAGAGTTGCTGATAAAATCAGTGGTGATAGGCTGCTCAAGTAATCCCAGTGGTTATGGGGTATGAGATTCTGGAAACCCTTAACTTCATCCCTTCTATTTCTTATATATTGTTTTCTGTAGTATTCTACGGTGTGTTCCATTTCCCTTCTGAAAAACACTGCAAACTAGATAATCGGTATTAGGCTGCACTTTCCAAAGAAATTGAGCGAGGCTGTTAAATGCTCACATGAAAAATCAGAAAAATATAGGTAGTCTACCAGGAGCCAACTGCAAATGTCCCTCCTTTTCTTATAATGTATCTGTACTATGAAAGGGACCAAGCACGAGTTGGATATCTGCTGGAGATGAGAACATCATTGTAAACCCAACATTTGACGATGGACTAAACAACTGGGCGGGAAGAGGATGCAAGATTATGGTACATGATGCTATGGCTGATGGGAAGATTGTACCAATGTCTGGTAAGTACTTTGCTTGTGCAACAGAAAGGACGCAGACCTGGAATGGGATTCAGCAAGAGATCACTGGGAGGGTTCATAGAAAGCTTGCCTATGAAGTTTCTGCTGTGGTTCGGATTTTTGGTAACAATATCAGTAACAGTGACCTTAGAATAACACTGTGGACCCAGACATCTGACTCTCGTGAGCAATACATTGGTGTGGCATAGTATGTACTTCTTATTACTTCTTTTTCTTGATTTCAAAATGTTGAAAAGTAACTGTGTAATGATAGTATTTCAAAAATCTGCTCTGAAGCGTGCAGGCCACTGATAAAGACTGGACACAGCTGCAGGGGAAGTTTTTGCTGAATAATTCCCCCTCAAAAGTTGTAATTTATATTGAAGGTCCACCTGCCGGAACTGATATTCTCGTGAACAGTTTGATGGTAAAGCACGCAGAGAAGACTCCTCCTTCCCCGGTTCCTGTTATTGACGTAAGTCATGAACTGTCTTTGCTTTTTGTTGTCCTGTATTGATGCTAGCTAGTATTTACTGAAAATTTGATCTAAAAAGATCTGCCTTCATTCTTTTTCTTTGCAATGCAAACAGTTAAGTCAATACCAAGTTTTCATCAATTTTCATTTACGGGCAATTCTAGTGGATGAAAGATGTTTGCAATGTTTTGTTTCCATTCTGTAGAATTCTGCTTTCGGAGTAAATATAATTGAGAATAGCAGCCTAAGCAATGGGACTAGTGGGTGGTTCTCTCTTGGAAACTGCACGTTCAGTGTCAAAGAGGGTTCTCCTCATATCCATCCCCCAATGGCAAGAGACTCTCTAGGGCCCCGAGAGCCTCTAAGTGGCAGATACATCCTGGCATCAAATCGTACGCAGACGTGGATGGGCCCTGCTCAGATGATCACCGATAAGATCAAGATCTTCTTGACTTACCAAGTGTCTGCTTGGGTTCGGATAGGTTCCACTGCAAGTGGACCTCAGAACATCAATGTTGCACTTGGTGTGGACAGCCAGTGGGTGAATGGAGGGCAGGTCGAGGCTAGTGATGACCGGTGGCATGAGATCAGCGGATCATTTAGAATCGAGAAGCAGCCCTCCAAGGTTATGGTTTACATACAAGGTCCAGCTCCGGGTGTTGACTTGATGATCGGTGGGCTTCAGATCTTTGCTGTTGATAGAAAGTCAAGATTTAAACAGCTGAGGCGGCAAAGCGATCAGGTAAATTCTCTTTAGTGATGGGTTTATGTATCTATACAGCTGTACGTTGGAATTTCTCATAATCTTCAGGATTTGATCTTAGAGAACAAATATAATGGATGATGTTTACACTCCCATATGAAGCTGAGCAATGAACTCGTAATAACAAGGTGAGAGGATTGTTGCAACTCAAAGCAAATATACCAGAATCAGACTTAAAACCAGAAATTGTGTTTGAGAATGCCATTTTAAGCATTCAACCTTCTTGGAAGATGTCCATTAACAATGGAATGTTTAACAATTATGATGGAACTTTTGCTCTGATAACTAATAAATAAACTTCTTACTTGTTGCAAATATAGATCCGCAAGCGTGATGTTGTGCTCAAGTTCCCAGCATCCACATCAGGCCCGAGCAGCTTGCCTGGCAGTGCAGTGATAGTTAAACAGACACAGAATAGCTTCCCCATTGGGTCGTGCATGAGCAGATCAAACCTTGACAATGAAGACTATGTGGACTTCTTCACGAAGAACTTCAACTGGGCGGTCTTTGGGAACGAGCTCAAGTGGTTCTGGACCGAGCCACAGCGGGGGAAATTCAACTATCGAGATGCTGATGAGATGCTGGACCTGTGCAAGGCACACAACATCGAGGCTCGAGGCCACTGCATCTTCTGGGAGGTTGAGAGCCAAGTCCAGTGGTGGGTCCGTTCCCTGAGCAGCACTGACCTCTCAGCAGCAGTTCAGAACCGATTGTCGGGCCTCCTATCGCGCTACAAGGGGAAGTTCGGGCACTATGATGTGAACAATGAGATGTTGCACGGTTCATTCTACCAGGACCGGCTGGGCAAAGATATTCGTTCAAATATGTTCAAGACAGCTAGCAGCTTGGATCCATCGGCGACCCTCTTCGTGAACGACTATCATGTCGAGGATGGGTGCGACCCCAGATCCTGCCCGGAGGAGTACATGGAGCAGATCCTCGATCTGCAGGATCAGGGGGCACCGGTGGGAGGAGTAGGGATCCAGGGCCACATCGACAGCCCAGTGGGGCCCGTTGTCTGCTCCGCCCTCGACAAACTAGGCATCCTCGGCCTCCCTATCTGGTTCACCGAGCTCGACGTGTCCTCGGTGAATGAGCATGTGAGGGCGGATGACTTGGAGGTGATGCTCCGTGAAGCCTACGCGCATGCTGCGGTGGAAGGGGTGATGCTGTGGGGATTCTGGGAGCTGTTCATGAGCCGGGAGAACTCTCATCTGGTGAATGCGGAAGGCGACGTCAACGAGGCCGGGAACAGGTTCCTCGAACTCAAGAAGGAGTGGCTGACTCATGCGCGCGGGCGTGTTGATGAACAGGGCGAGTTCAAGTTCAGAGGCTATCATGGGTCCTACGATGTCGCCATAGTTACTGCCTCGAAGAAGATCACAAAGAGGATCCTGGTCGATAAGGGCGACTCTCCGCTCGTCATCTCCATTGATCCGTAGCACGTCTGTTCAAACTTACATAACGAGAGCCTGCTTTTTATCTCTCTCATCATTATACTTACACCCGTTTCATTTCTTCACTGTCGTTGTGAAATAAAAGAATAACATAAATCCTTGTATACATTCTACCCTCTTGTCTGTTGCCCAGAGAAACAGGCTAATCTGAAAGTCCCAACCCATGCTGAGTTTAAGGCATCGTCGAGGGTGGTCACCTAAGCGATCCAATAAAATGGTCGCTTCTTCATCCGCCGGCGTTATCATCATTACACTTATGTAATGTTCGACTGCCCAAGATGTAAAAAAAAGAAGTTTTAAGGCTGTGATTGAGCCCGACAGGTCAAAAATTCAGCTTGGGAAAGTCCGTAAGATTGCTGAATTATGATGGAGAGGTAGTTCATTACTAGAGGACTTAATTACGGAGTACGTCAATCATGGGCCGGGCTCATCTGTATCAACAGTCAGTCAGCACGCACCACAAGAGTAAGCAAAAGATGGTGAGGGGGAGATGTCACAGGGGTCGGACGAGCACTAAGGGGCTAACAGGAGACGTCAATAGGGCCGAGGCATTCCCATTCTGCCAAGTTATGAGTATGTATAGTTACTGTCTCAGGCCGTGATTCCAATAATCAAAAGGCGCTTATGAGTGCCTGTTTGAATACTGAGGTACACTTGAATCGAATCAAACGGAATCTAATTAATATCTTTTACTTGATTATGTTTTGGGGAAATATTGTATTTATTTTATTACGATAATTATTTTATCATATTAATGGGATAGAATTTCCTCGTAAAAAAAGGGTGAATAATGCTCATCCGGTTATCTTTCACAATTACTCTCTTTAATGTTTTAAAAATGATACCGAATATTACTAATTTTCTCAACAAATCTTTTTATTTATTCAATGAAATTCATTCAATTCCATTCTATTCACTACGATTCCGTCAGACCAAACACAATATCAGATCACAGAGAAGGTTGAAACTATGAAGACAACTTCAGTTGCGGTAAAATCTTCTTAGGTCACGAGCTGAAATGCGACACGGTTGAGTTCGAGAATTTTATTGGATCGGTTGCAAAACTTAGGAAATATATGTCAAATTAATAGTAGAATTTACTGTAATATAAGATAGCATAAGTAAAAACTTTAGGTTATTGCTAGTGAATATTTTTTTTATTTAAACTCGTGTAATTTCCGTTCCATGGCTAATTTTACGTTCGTAGTACCCTCATGAAGAATTTTACTGACGATTAAAGTTTCAATTGCAATCTTCAATCAAAAGCCCCCGGCTTCAAATATAATGACGAAACTCAAGAAGTTAAATCCTTGATGGGATGCCTCAGTTTGAACCAAGAACTCCTTAGGAAATCCAAAAGAGAAACC
>CXYZ01010808.1:84060-102976 GCA_900006705.1 Sonneratia caseolaris
AAAAAAAAAAAAAAACCAGCTACTATGTTGTCAGATCAAACATCTATATCACTTAATCAATGAATTATTGACTAATCCCAACATAACAACTTGAGACAGATACAGAAATCTCAATATTATTGAGATATATCCAACTCAGCATCCAATTAAAACAATAATTGAGTGGATCTTAATGGGAAACCTTACACAAGTAAACTGCAGTGGCATGCCTTGGACGACGCCATTCAATCAACTGGAAAGGATGCACCTAATATCTCGAAGACCCATTCCGACCGGTATCGAGCTAAACCGAGGATAGGAAGCGTAGCATCAGCTTAAAGTCGACCTCTGGGCTGAGTTTGAAAAAACTTCAGACCCCGTCCGGAACTGTTCCGCGCTTGAAGGACCTGGAAATAGGGAACCAGAAGGTAAATCTTGACTTTTCCATCCGATGCTAGAATGAAAACAGTAGTTAAAAGATAACGATAAGGACACAACCCATGGTTCTCTAGACTCGACCCGACTTACACAACCTAACCCAAGCTCTGCTAACACACCTAAGGTAATGAGGATTATCATCTCCTCTCACACAGATACGTGTGGACTCCCTCTTCCTCTCCATCCTCCTCTCCTCTCCATCTCTTCTATATGCTTACGGTTCAATATAATGACTTAAGCATCGAAGGCTTGATCTGGACCATCATGCCCGGATTCTAATTTTTCACAGGTTTTTGAAGTCTTCCACAGTCTAGTCTTGAAGCAATCCAAGCCTGACCAGGATGATATCTTGACGGATCTAAAGCTACGACTCGAATTTGGTGGGTTAACCTCATAAGGTAATATGAGTATAGTGAGCCGAGAATCCTTTAAAACAAACAAAAAAAAAAGTGTTCTTTTATGTGTATTAGGATATAGCAGTTATGACTATTAGGGAAGAGAAAACTGGTTGATTTTTTTTGGGTTCATCAATCATTTTTATAAGCCATTTCCTTCGTGCAAATCATATTAAGTGGTGAGTTCAAATTAGAAATAAATTCATTATATTTTTCAATTAGGAGAACTTATTATAATATTTCTTTTATTACCAATAAGTTTTTTTCGTGATAAAGAAGAAGATATAAAAAGGGGATAGAAACCCTATTACTGAAAATACATTCTAAAAATCTCTTAATATTATGTTATTATATTACTGCAATTCTAAATTCTCTGAAATTAAGCAATAATCACTACTCCGGATTGATTAATCAACCGAGAAGCTGTGGAATATGATTGCCAATCAATGGAAACGGTGCCCCCACGGCAGTCACGTCGTCGCGATGGAGTCATTGCCCTTTCCCCCACCACCATCTCAGTAGTAGCGTCGATGACGCGACGGCCCCCGGGTCCCACCAACAAACAGTTGCATCCCTGTCTCGAATTTTACATGGCCTGGTGGGCCCCATCCCCCACATGGCTCAACAGTGCTCCCTGCCGGAAGCCCCGGACCGGTGCCTACTTGCGTCAATTTACTCCTTGCCCCTGTCATTGAAATGCATCCGATTTAATTTAATTTAATTTAGTTTATTGCATCCAAAGGAGATTAGAACACCGCGAAAAGCAATTCTGATGGACTCCATTAGTTAAACGTTATGTGAATGACTTACTGTGACAACTCTAAGTCTTCCCAAACAATCAACGAATTTTTACTCTCAATCTAAATTTAATATTGGATAAACGTTCTGGTTCCTTCGTTTTTCTTTTGAATTTTTCCTGCTTTATATTCACGGATGAGAGTAATTGAGATGAGTTGACGTTTGAAAAGATGGAGAGAGAGAGAGAGAGAGAGAGAGAGAGAGAGAGGACAGTAGACAGAGAAATTAGGGAGTTGTCTTGTCCGTAGAGGCGAGGGTAATATTTGGATGTTAGGGTTTTGCACCGGGAAACACCTCCCGCGCTGTTTACGCGAGTCCTCTTCCACTGCGCTCCACCCCGGCGCCCACCAGCACTTCCGCTCAGACTGAACCCCCCACAGCTGAGACCCACACGACCGATTCATCTCCTTGTCGTGTTGTGGTCTATCTGCTCTCGACCTCAGTGTCCCTCACAGATTCCAGCAGACCCTTTTCAGTAGTCCACGAGTGGTCTTATAAAAAAATCTCACATCGATGAGAGTAACACCTTCCATAAACAGAATCCATAGGTACCGACCATTTTGTTGGAAAATAAATAAATATATATAAAAAAAAGGTAGGGATCATTTTGTTGAGGGATCAAGCACCTCTCAGTTTCACGGGGACACAATAAATTAATGGTCATGCAGAGAAACTCAGGATGGCATCGTGTCCTGTCTCTCCACAATATGTAATCCTTTTGCATTTTAAAACACATGGGAATTGTATCACGTTCTAAAAGAGGCGATGGGATTCGTAATCTCTCTTGACAAGCCAGCTACAATTGCTCGAGTGATCAGATGTCGCTCCTCGACATATGAAACACACAAATTTCCAATAGGCTTACAACTTATAGATGGAGTGCACAAATTCGATCTTGGCTTATACACTATATTATGGTTCATATATATAAATATATAAACTTTTCTCAACGCAATTTTTTCCCATGTTAAAGGTAAGCATGCTAGCCCACAATTATCAATAAAAGGATGAAGATAATAGATTGGCACAAATAATTCTATCGATTAAATATATATCCAGTTTTTTTAATCAATAGAATTATTTGTGCCAAAGTTAGACCTCATTTTGGTCAAATCCTATGGCTTATAGAATCAATGACAAATGGAACTGGCCTAGTCTTTAGTCAGTATTTAGTGCTTAACACCGAGATTTTCCTACTAATTAAGGTGGCAGATTCATCTTTTTTTCCCCTTTTCTTTTTCGTTAAAAAAAATTATTTGTTGGCTCTATCTAATTACTTAAAATCATGACCCTCGAAAATCTTATTCGATTTTCTGTCTGCCGCATTTTTCATTAGGTGCCAAGGGCGCGGAATAAATCTTACCTAATAAAGCAAAAATTGACAGTTGTGCTACCATTAACTTTCAACATTGGATTAAATTGGTAGTGTGAAGCAGCTGGAGGGAGGACCATGCCTGGAATGATGCGTACATATTCGACTTCGTGGGACTCGATCGGGAGTCTATAGCATGGCCGATCTAAGTTAGATGTCATATACGGATATTCCTAGTTCAAATATTGTTTGCAGCCATATAAAAATTGCGTTACGAGATAGATCCTGTGGCAAACCTGCAACCACGTTGCTCCAAATTAAAGCTTTGATCTGCACGCACTTCTTAATTGTGCCAAGAATAATTGCTTTCCTCGGATTCCTGATGATGCATGATTAATTAGCTTTAATTTGGATTTTATTGGTTAATTAAACGTCGATATATAAAAGATTACACGCATGATTCTTCCTAATTTTGACCCATAGCCTGGAGCCAAATTTTGTACTATTTTACCTTCAGTAAATTTCGTACTGCGGTAAAGCGACTCCTCTTGCTCATCTTTATCTTGAAAAGACGAGCCAGAGTTTACAACAAGGAGCCAATAATTCCCATCACCAAATATATAATAAACTTAAAATTGTAGAAAAAAAAGAAAAATAAAGTTCAATAAGCGAAAATTGAATATAAAATAAATATAAGTTTACAAAGCTAATTCGGTGCATTCATCTAAGAATTGTGAATTTTATCTATTAATGTATTAATTTTATTTAAATTTAAATTAGTTAAATTTATTAATTTTTTGAATACTATATTTTTTAAGTGGAAAGAAAAATTAAATTTAAATTCTCTGGATCACTTCATTGTGACATTCCTTCCCAAATCAATTTTCTATCAGAAATCATGAAGTTATATATAAACTTTATTAATTTATCCATTTTTACTAAATAAATCTATTTGTTCAGTTTTTTTAACTCTTATTTGGATGTGCACACATTTTAATAACCCATCCATTGACTTTCATTTGCCATTTTATCACTTCATGTCATATGACTTTTAAATTCAGATTCTAAACTCTAATGGACCGAAAATAGTAATCAAAGGATATAAAGTGAGTATATCTCCTAATTGAATTAATGGTGGCCTTTTTTTTGGCTTAATCGTGTCTTACCTCCTCTAAGAAGTTCCCCATTCTTCTAATCATTCTGAAACCCCAGACTGCCCAGAAGTAGTAAGTTTTAACTACTTCATATCATGTTCGTCCATCGATGCTCGCTCTCTAAAAGATCGAACACGTTATTTTTTTAAGTTCTTCAGAAAAATCAACGACCCCTTGTCTTGCCCCACTCTTCTTTTAAGTTCATGACATGACCCGAACAGCTCATCCTTCGTTACAATAATGAAGGCGATGGTGATGTGATTGGCGAAGGACAGAGCACCGATGATGGCCGTCGATAGAGTTGGTATAAAATATTTTAAATTTAATTTTTATTAATAAAATTTTGTATTAATATTTTCTTTTTTACCTCCACGAGCATATGCGCAATAGAAACAAGTAAGTAATAGAGGTGTCATCTTTTAATTCGTTAAGGAGCTAAACAAAGCAGATTTGACATATGACTTGATGGTGTTAAATCAATGTGAGACTTTTCCGCGACATTGGGTTAGAAATGTCCAAGTTATTCCACATGTCAGATTATCTAACCTAACCGTTTTTGAGCCCAGTTGTGGACAGCAATCTGTCTTAATGATCATGCTGCATTGATCTAGTGTTAGACATTCGGCCAGCAATGTTCGCATGCATCCCTAACTTTTTCGAAGACACGTACCCATAAACATTGCATTTTAAACTGGCTCTCACTTTGCTCTAGCAGCCGCTGGTTTCCTGTTGGAACAATGTAATTTTGTGATAAGCTCACTCGATCTGCAATAAGACAATTGTGTAAGACGGGGAATTTAATCTCTCTATACAACTCTTATCACTCAAAACACATGGAAATACGTATAATCTATAGACCATCTATGCCGATTCGGCTCACCCCTGAGGTAAAACCTTTCGAGCCCCTTATTCGAAGCTCTGCTCAACGGAGAACGGTCCAATCATCTGAGCTAATGCTACCTTTTTTACTTTTCCATGTGCACTACTAAGTACACATAATGCCAATGAATATTTTGGTTAATATTCTAATCGAATTAATTTATTAACAAATAAAATTTATATAATTAAATATTTTATTCATTTTCAATACTTGTACCTAAATTTCTATTAAAAAGAATATATTAAATAATTTTATTTTGTAATTAATGCTATATTATTATCTATATCGTATAATTGTTGCTGCCATTATTGGATCATGGAGTCTTTACTGTCTAGTTTATAAACTGTTCTAATGAAATGTAAGTCACATACATTATATACACAAAAGAATCAAACAAAACATTTACTGCGGCATGGTTGGGCAACCGGAAGGTAAAATTTTCCTATCAATTAATAATAATGAATGGGCTCCCCCGTATCCACGCACGCTTTAGAGCGCGGGACTTGCGGGCGATTCTCTCTGTATTTCTGTGGGTGAAAGCGAAGATTCGAGAGGACTAGGAGGGGTCTGTCTGTCTGTCTGTCTGGGGACTGAGCAATTATATGACTGGATGGTGGTGGTGGGGGTGGTGGAGAGCTATCGCTGTTCTGTGCCTGCCGCCCAGTGTTCACTGTTTGTCTATGGCCGTTGCCGATGTGGTCGATGCTATAAACCCTAAGATTTTTTTCCCTTTAGATTAGAGAGGAGATAAATCAATTTACACGTGTATGAGAGAAATATAACGAAAAAGATATGCCAATTTCATCCATGAAAGTCAAGTTCAAAATTTCTATATTTTTTTTGCCTGTTAGTAAAATTACTTATTTTCAAATAAAAAAAATGATATCACCGGCTTTTCTCACCTTCCTCAAGTGTACCCTCCCCATATCCTATTTTGTCTCTCCCTGACTATTTTCCCCTATCGATACATCATCATCAACATCACAACCGCATACATGGAACTGAAATCAGGTCTCCCTTACACATACATTTCCATAATATCAAGATGGCCGACCATCGTTTCTAAAAAGATTAAATGCGTCGATAACGGTTGTATATTAATCATTTTAGTTCATCCAGGATCTGATGGATGAACCCTTTCTGCCGTCACAGCTGCCCCCATACGTTGCCAAAGCCACAATGGATAGGTAACGCTGTTGCACGCATTCGGGGGGTTTCTGCACCTTGGCGATCATATTCCAAAATTAAATAAAATAGATATCATGATTTACTATCTTAAATTAAATTAAGTATCAATATATTAAATTCTTTCGCCCTTAGGCATTGATTAAGCCACAGCATGGAATGAATAACATGTCTTCTGTGTCTGGGCAGCGTGGTTTTGCTGCAACAAGTCATAGCCAACGGTACGAATCGTATTCAGAAAATTGAGATCCCACAGCCTTCCCATCCGTTACTGTTTACCGTTGAATTGTCGTACCATCTACTCCACTTGCCTACGGATCCTCTCCCTCGAGGCCATACCTACAAAAATCTGCACATAAATATGGGTACCTCTGCTATGATAGGTCCAATGCAACAACAGTCCATGAGCCCGAGAAACTTTCTTGTGAAGAATGGTATCATTCAGAATTTACAGGATGGGGTCCTCCTACTCGTCCCTCCTTCCTCTTGGTTTCTCCCGTCCACTTCTATTTGAAAAATAATGTGTATTCTAAAGGAGATTTTTAAATTGAAGAGGATGGGAAGGTAAGCATAAACAATGGAGTTTAACTAGTTTTGTAAATGAGGATCAAATTTGAGACTCTTTGATAAAAGATCAAGCTCCATGCACTGCCATCAGACCCTTTTTTTCCCCTTAAAATGATATGTATGATGAATAAAAAAAAACAGTCTTTAACTGGACGGCAATTCCTAAATCATAGTTTTCTTGCTTATAGTTTCGTGCCCGCTGGCTCGATGATTGCTCAACTTACTATGACTATAAGTTAGTCATTAGTCAAAACAATAACTGTGTTTTGACAACACGGTATGAGAAAAGCAAAAGAGGAAAAGGAAAAGAAATCAACCGAACAAAACAAAGGAAAGAGCCATTCACTGAATTTGTAGGACGACGTTGCTTTTGAGGAATTAAATAATGCCCCTTGATTTAATGTGTTTTTTTTTATGTCTTGTCATTGCCCAATTTGCCGTTAAAATCACCATGCTAATGGTATTAAATGACCGATGTTGTTTGGCAAAATATGGATGCACCGCTCAAAATAAAAAATCTCAATTAACTTAATTTTTTAGATGGGATATTGGTGATATTTTTATAAATTTATGTAAATATAATTTAAAATTTTAAATTAAATATAAACTCTATTCTCTTGGATTGAAATTTTACTTTACTATCATTATCTTCTTCTTTTTTTTATTGTTTATGCTATGTTAAGTGACCCATCTGAAACGAGACAAACCAAGTTAAAGGTCCCAAAAAAGCCTAAAGATGGATTAAACTGATAAGAGCATCTCTCATAATGTATCCGACTGTCGGGCATCACTTAACCATAAATTAGCAGCACAGGGAATATGAGCTGCTGCCCAAGTGTTAAGCATTAACAAGAAGATGACCCCTTGTGCGGGCGCAATGGAGATCGAAACCCCGTTGATTACTGGCACATTGACATTCATTGACCCCTTGCTTTCCACACAAATACCTAGGTATATCGATCAACTTTCCATTTCTTCATGGTGCTATGAATTGATTTCTCTATCCAGAAGGCAATTAATGATGCGGAAGCCTGGACTGTCATCGGGCAAATATTAGAGGGAGCTTGGTGCGGAAATGTAGCACAAAGAATCTCTTAAATTGTGGCTGCCGATGAGCAACTATTGTCCATGCAATCTGAGAGCTCAGAGCGTACAAATTAATAAATTATTGTACAAGTAAAAATGTACACTTTAATTTGGAAATTAGAGCTCATTGATCATTATATAATATCCCACCAGTAGAAAATCCCCACGTGATATTTGTTCTCCTTACATTATAATAATCTCCCAAAAACTTCTCCGCCACAAATTCCCCACATTACAAATAAAGAATTAAAGATAGACAAATCATATTATATATATATATTCTTCTTNAAAGATAGACAAATCATATTATATATATATATATTCTTCCTCAAGGTAATATATTATTATACAAAAAGAGAATATATACATATGGATTGAAATGATTTATTATATATATATATATTTAAAAAATCTTGTTATATAAAATAAAAAAATATTAATTACAAGAATTTTATTTTTACTTAATATTATTTAATTTGAACATAAATTGTGATTGAAAATACATCTTTTAGACCCAAAAAATTCAATAAATTCTCTCAAATCTCATGCATTGGTTCCATATAGAATATCCTTATATTATCCCTATTTTCGATAATGCCTTCAAGTACAATATTTCAAGAGAATCTTTTCAAAAATCTAGTACATCACACCTAGAAAATAAAGAAAATGGAATCAGGTTATGGAGTCATCACAGCCTGCTTTTTTTACTCAATTAGTATGACGATAAGAGATTTCTCGAGCCACTTCAGCTTATTATTATGAGAATAATTTCTCTGATGCTATGGTTGTCCCTCCATGAAAACCTCCTATATCTAAACTTGGTGGATCTTAAAATCATGTTGCCTTCTTGAGGTTGAACTTTGTTATTGTAACTAGCCTTGGCTCTGATTATTGTTGGAATTTGGATCAAAAGGACAACGAAGGTAGAATGGTAGAGAGAAGAAACTACACACAATTAGATGGTTCAAGACAACGGTTGGGTGCCATAGTACATTTACACAGCCAAAAGTTGCTCGATGGTGTCTTATTTATGAGCAACAATGAGAGCACAGAATAAGGTAATATGACTCATAATTAAATCATCAAGTCCCGTAAGTAATACAAATAATAATCCCAAAAATCCTAGTGAGTTTGTTTTAAAAGCTTGAAAAATATGCTTATCGTATTTTTCATCAAAGATTAAACAATTATATATAAACCAACATATTCAAAATATCATTATTTTATTTTTATTTAAGATAATATATAATATAACATTATCAAAATATAATTATCTCAAAAGTAGAGTTTACATTAATTGAGCAATAACTAAAATTGAAATTTTCAAGACAGATCCTAACATTTTAAGTAAAATTATTATTAATTGGCCAACCATGTTCTCTCTCTCTCTCTCTCTACTATCTGCTTCTGTCTTATTCTATTTTATGAATGTTCCTTGTAATTAAAAAAAAAAGGCAAGGGTGAAAATAATATCAAACAAATTGAGGTGGCCTTTGCCTCACCACCTTATCTCCTCCAGCTTTCCGCTTTCCTTTTTTAACCATTTTTCAAGCAAAAATATTTTCTCTTTCTTCCGGACAGCGTCGGTCGACTTGTTAGCCCCAAACCGACGCCGGCTCCGATCACTGTCTCCTACTCTCCCCCACTTACCCCACAAAACCTTCAACCTTTCGCCCTCCTCCTCTACCTCCACCATCATTAACGTTCCCAAGTCCAAGATGCACTTCTCGAGCTTCTCCGCCAATCCTCCTTGATAGTTTCAGCTTCCCGTGTCATGTGTCTCTACATGAAAACCTCCTCTAAGTTTCTGTAGTCTCCGTAGCTCCTTTCCTTCAAGAAGCTGTCTAGGGTTTCTGTTTTCTTTTCTGTCTAATAACCCAGTTCTTGATCTAGGGCAATTTGGTCTCAGCGTTCATGGAGGAGTACAGTCAGATGAACGGGGGAGGTCGACACAGAGGGAATTTACTCTACACCTCTAATCAGACAACCATGTCCTTCCACCTTCCATCTACTGCTGATCATCAGGAGTGCTTCCAATCACCAACCCATGTTAAAACTGAAGCTAGTAACAATAATAATTCTACTAATCATCATCTCAGTCATCATCAGAAGTTCCGGAGCTCTCTTCAAGGGATCAGCGACGAGAGCTTATCTAGCGACGATGTCGAGGCCATCAAAGCTAAGATTGTGGCTCACCCTCGGTACTCCAACCTGTTGGAAGCTTACATGGATTGCCAAAAGGTAACGACCATGAGTCGATTGGCTTAGCACTAGTCATGTTCCCTAGATTTGATGACCTCGCGTTGGCAACTGCTGGCTCCCACCGAGGTCAATCCTTTTTTGAGAAGCATATATATAAGCTGCGGCACTTGTGGTGGATGCAGATTGGAGCTCCGCCGGATGTGGTGGTGAAGCTGGCAGCAGCACGGCAGGAGGTCGAGGCGAGGCAGAGGTCTTTTCCGGTGGCTTCCTCGGACGCTGCAAAGGACCCGGAACTTGATCAGTTCATGGTCTCTCTCCTTGTCCCCCTATAATATTTAATTTCCTCCTTTGATTGATTGTTTAATGGTAAAACCTCTATTGTGTTCTATAAATTATTTGGGTTCTATTCTTACATGAATACTAATTACATCTGTAAGATTTAACGTAGGAGGCGTATTACGACACGCTGGTGAAGTACCGGGAGGAGCTCGCTCGGCCGTTGCAGGAAGCCATGGAATTCATGCGGGGGATCGAAGCTCAGCTGAACATGCTAAGCAATGGCCCCGTTCGGATCTTCAATGCTGGTATACATCCTATACATACATAAATACTTACAACAAATACGTACGTGCATTTTCTAGATATATGTGTGTGCATATTCATCACTCTCCACTTACTTTTGCTTTTGCTTGTGATGGGAAATATCGATCTCTGGGGAAGTTCTCCCGCTGTTTACGGGCTGAAATGATAGGTCATATCTGCTGGGTATAAATGCCAACATGACACAGTAAAATCATCACATAATACGGTCTTGTTTCTAGCTGTGTCTTCACCCTATTCCATTTTCGTGGCCGATGATATCGTCTTGTGTTTTTTCCTTTTAAATCTCCACGGAGACTCCAAACTGTCATCAGTTGGTTCAATCAACAGAAACCAATCTCTTTGCCTTGTTTATAAAATTCAAAATTGAGAATGATTTCACTATATGATATATAAAAATTAAGATTGACTTCGATTTCATTACATAAAAGCCTGAATTCCTTTCTTCCAATCCAAACTGCTTCACAGGTGTTTATTCTGTATCTAGAAATTTCCTTCTCAAGAATGAGAAAATCTATGCTGTCTTCCGTCTATTTATAGGAGAGGATCAACCACAAGAACACACACAGAGAGATAGAGGGAGATCGAAGCTGTATCACGAGTGCAGCTTAGTGAACCATACCCTAGTAACGAGTCTGTAGTAGCAGATTTTCCCGTTCCTGTACCTTTTTTTTTAATGTATATTTTCTATTTATTAACCCCGCTAATAAAAAAAATCTAATATTCGAAAGAAAAATTAACAACCAATTAAAAAGCATCT
Organism: Sonneratia caseolaris; assembly: GCA_900006705.1. Lineage (NCBI taxonomy): Eukaryota > Viridiplantae > Streptophyta > Magnoliopsida > Myrtales > Lythraceae > Sonneratia > Sonneratia caseolaris. The sequence goes on from CXYZ01010808.1 coordinate 95,417, forward strand.
GCATTTTGGCTGGGCTCTCTCCTAGGGAAAGCCGAGAGTGGAGCTTATGCTGGCTTTTCCATGTGAAAATTATGCATATTATTATGATATCAGGACGTGATTAAATTTAGTTCACAACCACAGAAGGGTCGACCAATTCAACTGAACAAAACGATGCATTCTCTTGTAGTGTAGATAGGTTGGAAGGAAAAGTGTGGCTGGAGTTCTCTGTGGGAAACTACGAGTGTGCACACATATCTTTGTATTCCGTTTCTCGTCACTTCCCAAGAAATTTAGCTTTTCTTAATGAATTTCCCGAGAAATTTAGTTGCTGTTTGGTTTTTCTGAGCTTGGGAAAATGAACAAAAAAACATAGGATGCTGTTCAAGTCAGTGCTACAACACTACATCCATGTAACCTGCACTGCTCTGCGTCAGAGCTCCTTTAAATGTATTATAATTTTCCGTTTTGTATTTCCAAAATGTCGTGAATTTCTGGCCATATTCGGAGCTTCACTGTAGTTTCCATGTTCCCATGTTCACTTTTATCTCCAATTTGTCTAAATAAATGTCTATATTTCTGTCTGGCACTTATTTGGCCGGTCAATATAGAGACAACTTCAAGAAAGAGGGTTTTATGTGGCTTTATCACTCGAGACTTATGATTCAAATAATAATGGCGGGACTCTNTATGTGGCTTTATCACTCGAGACTTATGATTCGATTAATAATGGCGAGACCATCATACCCTTTAATTCCTTATTCTCCCTACTATTTTTAAGTTATTTGTCTACCTTACAACTGAAAAATGTACCAAGAGCTTCCATAGCCAGGCCTGCTAAAAAAGAATCTGAGTACCCGTTGGTTTCTCCTAGAAATCCCTTGTTTCCAAGTATGCATTAGTCTTCAACACAAATTGTCAGCAAACTGCTATTTCAATGATAGAATTCTGCACTCGTCTTCAATTTGTTTTGAAAACAATTCCAATATCAACGGAGGTGTGACAGAATCCCATTTTAGTATGTCGATTGCAGCATGAGATTAATTATGAGGTTTAACTTTCACGTGCTTCATAGCTGAATGATCTTTTTTGGGAGAGGTTCATAGCTGAATGATCTTGTAGTTTGAGCCGTGGTGATGTTTACTTTGGACGATAAAGAATTGTTTGGGGCATTTGATGATCTAATCTTTCCAACACACAGGCTAAAGTTGATTTTGTTTTGTGAAGAAGACGACAAACTGTTTTTCTATTGTTCATCAGCAAGATAATTAACTAAAATTTGTAATGTCATCAACATAGCCAATAAACTTATTATGCATTCGTTTCCTCTTAGAATAGGTATGAGATTCAAGTATTATTAATTGAGAAAATTCAAAAATGCAGGGAGTTTTATCTTACTGGGAAACTAGCAGTACTTTTCAGATAAATTCAAGAACCCATATTCTTGGAGGAGATCAGAAATCATCATCTTTGTAGCATGATTTCTCACCATAAACACGAATGTGCTCATACTTGTTTCAACTATCAATCATTAGAGCAAGCAACTGTGGTATCTGTATGGTTTTGATATAACTTCAGTGTGCACGATATCTTGAATTACCTAAGCTAAGCCTGATCTAGCTACGCTCATGAGAGTATTTGAAACAAGCGACTTTACATGCGCAGATGAAAAAGGTGAGGGAGCTGGTTCTTCAGAAGATGATCAAGACAACAGCATGGGAGAAACAGAGCTGCCCGAGATCGATCCACGTGCTGAGGACCGGGAACTCAAAAACCACCTGTTGAAGAAGTACAGCGGATACTTGAGTAGCCTCAAACAGGAACTCTCCAAGAAGAAGAAGAAGGGGAAGCTTCCAAAGGAGGCCAGACAGAAGCTCCTTACTTGGTGGGAGTTGCACTACAAGTGGCCATATCCTTCGGTATACAATCTAACTCTGCACGAATTTATCTAGATCTCTATTTTTTTTATTATAGGTTTGTGATGAGATAGCTTGTGACTTGAATTCGATGATCATCATGATGAGTGCAGGAATCGGAGAAGGTGGCACTGGCAGAATCAACGGGCTTGGACCAGAAACAGATAAACAATTGGTTCATAAACCAACGGAAACGGCATTGGAAACCCTCGGAGGACATGCAATTCATGGTGATGGACGGTCTACATTCCCAGAATTCAGCGGCTTTATACTTCGATGGCCACTACATTAACGAAGGCCCTTATCGTTTAGGTCCATGAGGGACCAAAGCAGATGGTCTATCTATGATTCGTTGCACAAGAAATGGACTGATATCCTCCGCAGAGCTCCTGTCTCTTTAAGTCTTTAAACCAACCCAGCACTGTCACACGTGCATATTTGGATTCGATGTTTTGGCTTTCCTCCTAGACTACGAAGTTTCAGCACAAAGCGATCAAGCGTACTGAATGTACAGGGAATGGCTTCTAGGTCATCTCCTCGTCTCATGTAAGGTCGTCTTCGATCTCAGATTAAGCTGATTGGCCGCATTTATAGGCATATATATGGAGCTTCTTTTGGTTGTAAAGTGTGATCATATTTCTGCAGTAGCTGAGTTAGTGCCTTGTGATTCTTCATTTTGGACTGAAAGTGGAAACTGCTTTCTGTGTTATACAAAGTTTGTCATGACTCTTATAGTTACTTAATGCGGCTAAATAATTCGATTATCTTTAAGTAGATTTGATTCTATTACATGTTCATTTCGTATTGCCAGATATTCAGGGTCTTAAAGATCGAGAACAATGCATCAATTGGACAGTTTAATCAACATGAGCATGAGGTTGAGAGGAGACACTATGGTAACTTGGATATATGTCACGAGGCTAAGTTTAGGACTTGAAAACTTTGCATCGTGATGGTGTTGACAGCTCCACTTTGTCAATCAGGTCCTACTTGCAACCATGGTTTGATATCAGCTAGCGCACATAGTCACAAGTAATAGAACACGAGTAATATATAATGGGAAAATTTCACTTGTATGCACAATCTTTACAAGCATGAAAAACATGTTATAAGAACAAAACTCACTCAATCAATTGATTATATGTTTCCCGATTTCTGCGCTGCTTGCACTTATCACTTGACACATCCTAACTTGACTCGCTCCGATGTTATAAGGGTAGACGAGACTCACTCTCTTATTTACAGTTGAGTTATAACTCCCAGCAATAACTCTAGGCTTTGCCTCACATGCTCTCCCTCATGTTTCCCAACCTTCTCTAGCTATCACTCCTTGACTTTCATTCCCTTTGAGTGTCTAACTCTCTCCTGTTTGAGGATTCCTTAGAATGAGACTGAACAACCCTTTTCCTTTATATAGATGAGCCTGGTAGACTGAATCAGGCAACTAATCTCAATGAATCCTTTGATTCTCTTAATTTGATCTCAATTTGTCCAATCTTAGCCATCAATTTGTAATATCTGAGATTCTTTCAATAGCGAATTGATTTGTCAAATCACAGTAGAATCTTTCTCTAATTGTCTATTTGACTAGGTATGAATTACTTAACGCCAGCTCAGCATCGTCGATGTGATCCTCTCCCCTCTAGGGTGCACGTCCATGATTGCCTCCCTTGATCACAATTGTCTACTTGGGATTACAACATCTAGTGGTGATGGTTAGGGACTTGTTTGATCTTCACAAGTAGTCGCGTTGCCATCAGCTTAGTGTTGAGCATTGATCAAGCGTTCCTTAGCATCCGCAATGCATATCGAGTGTTCTTGCTTGGTCAAGTATTGTTCATCGAACATCCTTAAGAGTAGCATCATGCCCTGCTCATGCGCACCATCGCCACCCATACGTGCACTCGCCCACTTGTGAACATGACACCCTATGGTCACTCTTTGATCACACTATTCGTGACTGAGCCTTCATCAATCGATTAGCTCTGCTAGTGTCTTCGTGCACACTAGCACAACCATCTCCATACTTACCCCCACATTGATATGCAATTTTGTCCCAATAGCTCACACATGTTTGGCCACGCTCCCTCATGTGCCTAATATGCGCTATCATTGTCCCGAGGCACGACTCGTGATACACATCCTTCGGGTTAGAGCTCAAGGGTCTAACAGTTCATATTGCCAAATATTCAAGGGTCATAAGATCGAGAACAATGCATCAATTGGACAGTTTAATCAACACGAGCATGAGGTTGAGAGGAGACACTATAGCGACTACGATATAACTAGAACTAGTTAACATCTTCTTTGCACCATACCTTGAGATACATCGTCAGAGGGTTTATTTTACAAACTTTTGTTTTATTTTTTTTATTTTCTAAAATTAGAGAGTCATCAATAAGAATAAAATAAAATATTACTAAAAATTTTAGGGATAAAAGTGAATAAGATACTATTAATCTTTTAAAAGTACAATGTCACGAGAAAGAAAGAGAGTGAGAGAGAGTAGCTTTGGTCAATTCATGAGTCAAAAACTGTGGGAAGCAGCTGCACTTATACCAAACGATTTCTCGATTCAATGGCTTCTCGAGCGTAGACCTCATAAATGTCAATTACCTCAAACAAAATTGTATTTAGAAAACTTTTCCTTGACAATAAAGATATTTATGCTTTTTTTTTTATGTGTATGACTACTTTTATTACAAATAATCTCTTTAATAGTCTGGCTCGGATTCAGATATAAATAAATTAAATTATGGGTGTTTCAAATATTAGATAGTAATCACAGTTTGAGATTCTTTTTTTATAAATTAAATGATATATATAAGTCAATTCAAATTATATTAGGTAAAATTATTTAAATATAAATATTTTTTCCATTTTTGAGGTTTTATTTAATTGGATATACCTCTCTAAGCACTTGGGAGAAGAGAAGTCCAATTTTGATTCTTCATTTCTAGGGAATATACAGTGTATATCTGTATTATATCGGTTAATTTATGGTGCAACTAACTAGGGATCGCTTTGTTTTTGTCGGTCAACTACTACAGAAACCCCAACTTGCACCTTTTTTTCCATTACAATAACGAAATAGCATTAATGATGGAGAGATAAAATTTTGATGCAATACTATTATATAGTATATTTAATTTATGACTAAATACTTTAGATTTAATTTTATTTATACATCTTTATTTTATTCTTCTGTTAACCTTCCAAGTACGCGGACCTTCTTTGGTTTTCTTTTTCCTTTTGGGGAAAAAACGGAGGGCAGAAACGGACTATAAATTCTGTTCGGCCTTTCGGAAGTCCAACAGAACTCACGAAGAACCTTCAGAGAGGGTCGGAGGATTTCGAGGATCCCAGCACAACCTGTCGCGGATCGAAGAGGAGGAGGAGGACCAGAAGATGTGCTACGAGGTGACGTGTTCCAAGTGCGGTAAGACCACATGGGGCGGCTGCGGCCGGCACGTCTCGGCCGTTCACAGGCGGATTCCCGAGGGACAGCACTGCCTCTGCCGCCCTTGGCCCGGTGTCAAGACAGCAGCGGAAGGCTCATCCTCTGCCGCCGCCGCCGCCGCCACCGCCGAGGAGACTTCTTCCACATCCCTTTGCATTATTCTCTAGAATATAGATCATCTATTGTTCAATAAATCCGGCGTCCGCCGTGGTAACCTTTTCTTCATTCTGCGTACCTGTCATTTTTTCTTGTTATTTGTCAGTGGAATATTCTATACTTATCGGAATTCTCCTTCCTCTTATCCTCTCCTAATACTATATTCCCGGTGTTGGATTGTAATCGAGAATTGGAATTCAGGAAATTGAAAACCCTGAAGGATTAATGGGACTTCTTCGAAAAAAAATCGACATAGATCATCAGCATTCATACAGGTTTGACTGCGCTCAACTATTACATACCTCCTTAAGAAGTTGAAGATGGGCAATATCAGAACTGTGCCGGCCTGGATTTTGAGGTCCATCGCGGAGAACACCGCCTTCAATCTCGTCCACAAACATAAACATAATCGACTTTGGATAAGTTCGGCTGTTACGATTGAATCCCGGCGATTGACAAAGCTGCGAAAAGCTAAAAAGGCGAACCTCTTGCAGGCCCTATTGAGAGAATATTCTAGGCCCAGGAACCATTAGAAGCTCAATTTTCGATTATAGGCCCTCATCGACTCTAGGAATTCACCTTGAAATGTTTGTCCTCACTGGGTTTCGCTTGCGGCAATATGGCGTATTATCATAACTCAAAAGACTCATTTTTATGCATGTTCAANCCTCACTGGGTTTCGCTTGCGGCAATATGGCGAATTATCATAACTCAAAAGACTCATTTTTGTGCATGTTCCAAGACCCTTCACTTTGGTCGTCGCCAAGGCACNAAGACCCTTCACTTTGGTCGTCGCCAAGGCACGGTTTGCAGGGCATCCTCGACCCCGACATGGGACTAGCTCCGATGTTATGTGCTCTTACCAGCGCAGAATGAGGTATCCTGTCGTGATAACCTACTGCATTAATGTGAGGGGGGGCTAACGATGGCCTCCCGATGGCAAGGAGCTACGTACAGCTGTTTAAGGACTAGAGTATAGCACCCATTAGGTTCAGCTCTTCGTTATATTCCTCCTTATTCATGGCAAGTCAATAAGACATAGGACCACGCGGCAAAATTATAAGGTTGAATCTTTTCCCAATGTGCACCAACAGGTATCTACGAATTCTATGGATCCTTGTTAAATATGGGATTGGTTTCGTTTGGTTCGTTTAGCAACAAAACTCCCATATTTTTATGTGAGTTTTTTTTAATTTGGTAAAATTTAAATTAAAGAGGTCGGAGGAAGGGGCAGACAGGAAATATATTAACAATAATTAAATTAAAAACCAGCTGGACATTCAGCAATCGATAGGAGGTAAGACATCCTCCTTCCCCAACTGAGTGGGTCAGTGCCAGCATTTGATGGAAAAATGACCGGCTCCTCGTCGCTGTACTTGAAGCTCACTCAATCCTGAATGATGTCGATCAATCCATCCATCAGGCATCCAAAGAGTTCGGTTGATTTTACGGGTACAAGCACATCAGATAATTTGATCCGATCCCGGACTGGCAGGTGAAAGTTGAACCCTGTAATTCACATGTCTAGCTTCTGTTCCCAGGCAGTGCGATGAATGCGGTGAACGTTTGGTGGAATGCTGTGAATAGTGGCCAAGCTAATATCGAGACGACGTTCCTTTCCTGTTGGGTCAGTGTTAGCAGTAGGAGTAATCTGGTCACCCTGTCGTGCCATGTTCGAGTTTTTGATGAGCACGGCAACCAGTAACACAGTATAGACTCCATCGGAGGAGCACTGGTGAGACCTATTTATTACAATCTTAAGGAGTCAGTGCTCTACAACTTCCAAACCCAAAAACTACCCTTTATACTACTAGATGCCTTTTATCTTAGTATTGGAAGGTAATTGAATCCATCAAATGCACGAGAACGAGTTTTGAAATACCAAATCATTGTTATCAAACTTTTGATTGAAAGATATAATATGAGATAAAATTATACGGTTTCAAAATACTCAAAAGTATTGAATTAAATTTCCAACAATTCTACCTATATTTATCTATATATATATATATATTTGTTTTCGTTGGAAAAGAATTTTATATCATATAT
>CXYZ01010808.1:104321-118635 GCA_900006705.1 Sonneratia caseolaris
TAGAATTATTATTATTATTATTATTATTATTATTATTATTATTATTATTATTGTATTAAACTCTAAGTCTTTGTTTATGTGAGATTTATATTCATAACTTGATATTTTAAAATTCACGCATTCTCAACTAATTTAGTTTCAAATCGAATTAATATATCAAATCATTTTTTTTAATGACGAGAAGCTTACGCTTGGAACCCTCTTTTAGTATAGATCAATCAATATTCAAAATCATAAAATCTCTCCAAATATAAAAATATATATATATATTATATTTATAAGATTTAAATCTAAAATTTCAGTTAAAAAAAAAGATGTTGGACTATTTTAATTATTTGAATATATGGATTTAGCATATATATTTTTATGTCAGCACATCAATGTGGACGACCTCACAAAGATCACGTGCGCAGGATTGGTCCTAATTTTGCACTTATCTTGGACGTACACCAAACCTGAATTTGGCTGCCTATGGCAATCCTAGTAAGGGGGGATGCTCCTAACGTGGAAACTCAACTCGACTTTTTCCTCTCCCATCGATCGGGATATGCTCTACCTTTTTTCTTTTCTTTCTTTTTTTTTTCCTTCACTTGTCCTAAATAACTTTATCCAATCCCTTAGATAAAAATCATAAATTTCATTATTAACAAAAATCCTTTGATTTTCTCCGTGAATATAAGAATTTTTATGTTCTTATATAATACGTGAAATTGTGAACACATAATCAATTGTTCGTAATTTCTCATAGCTATGGGCGCGACTATTCATACCCGACAGTGTATAAGGAACCAGACACATATACATGTGTGTTTGTGTGTGTGTGTGTGTGTATATATATATATATATATGAATGGTTTTCCAAGATTAAATAAAAAATAAATTAGACCTTGGTAGATTAATTGCCGACTCATAAAATGTGGTGAAGGGTCTGGAAAATAAGTCGTACGTACATGGAAAAGGAGGCATAAGGAAGATGCGAAAACGTGTATCATCAGCATGCGGTACCGTATTGTCCCACACAACATGCACTATCCGCACAGCAAACTTCTGTTTCGCGTGTTATTTTTGTGAATGTGATCATTCACCACGGTCGGAGAATTGGTGAAAGATGATACCCATAATTTCGGGAGGTGGTACGGCGCGGCTGTTTCCTTGGATTTTGGGTTTAGTTATGAGATCTATTATGAACTTGAATATGAAGTTCAATACCGAAACGAACGCACTTAGGAAGACTGTCGAGACGGTTCACGTTCGGTGTCCAGCACTCACTGCAGGGTATATTGCTTCGACGTTGCTCGATATCATGACACACTCACTCTATACCAGAACAAGGTGAAATCCGAGCGATGCCATAAGACTGCAGGATTGTTCCCTTAGAGATATATTCCCCAAATTATGTAATTGATTCTCTCGTAAGATTATAAAAAGAAGAAGAATCATATCATAGGATCCATAGGATCGAACGAGAGTGATGGGAGATTCTGCGCCACTCGTCTACTTGTACGAGCCACCATCGTCGGAAACTAGGTATGCTGAGTGTGCGATCTTCTTTCGCCTTTTGCCTCCGTTATTATTTTCATTGTTTCGTGAATTATTGATGCTCGAACATCGATCCAGATCCCTACAACTTCATTAAGGAGAAATGATCTTATTTGGAACCACTAATGAATCTGTTTTTCTTTCCTAACCCCATTAATACGGGTTTTGACCTCCCTCGAGTTAATACCTAGATCTGTCCCCGCGTGAACCGTTGGCTCCTCGGCCAATCAAGATACGATTCAGATTACAACAGAGATTGCAGGATCTGAGAGGAACTCAGAGGGTATTGGGAGGTTCCACCTGATGGACCCACTGCAAGGAACACATCTCTCCAAAATTGTTACAAATTTCGCATCAGACTCGTCCTGGTGATGATGGAGGATTTCCCCATCATGATGCAATCGGCACTCTCTGTATATTATGCATATCATCTAATGATGCAAATTAAAGCTCTTCCAATAATAATACTTCATTTGCCTCTTATCTAGTCTCATATGGAACTAACATCTAAAATTACCCATTACCAGATACAAATCCTACCATTTAGAAAAGAGAATTTTGAAATAACCCTAAACTCTTCATAATAGGAATAAAAAATGTCAAAAAATAAATAAATAAATAAGATTCCCCAGGGGTCTGTTTAATCTCTAGGATTTCTCTTTTAGAGTTTAGGATTAAATTTTTTTTTTCATGACTCTAAATCTAGGATTCTTTTCTCTTTATAATTTGATCTTTGCTAGGATTTTCCGACAAATTATTTTTGTTACCATTAATATTTTGTGAGCTTAATACCTAATTAAGAATAATGTTAGTTGCCGTATTGAAAATACAAATGCGTGTTGGACAGCGATGGATTGGGATTTTTACGGTCAGCATTGATTGCTCATCCCGTGTCCTTGGGGCATGAAATCGAAAAACCAAATCATTGAATTGGATTTTGCCAAAACCGATAATTCAACCGTGACTGGAGTAAAAAAAATCCACATCTTAATTGCTTACAGTGACCCAAACTGGACACTCTTTCCTATGCGTCATCCTTAGATTCTCACCTAAAATCTCGGTAATTTCGTCATGTTATTCCAAGCATGTCATCCAAGAGTTGGACAGCCTCGATAAATATATATATTCGACTCTCGCCCATCTGTGAATTTTCTGTATTCGAATAGGAGGAGGAGGAGGAGGGAGCTGTATATATATGCTCAGTGCATATTCAGCAGGTGATACTTATCTAAACATTTGTGCGAATGGGCTTGCATGCTCCATTTATTTCCTGTCATTAACACTCCGTTTTGGCGCTTGTTCAGTCTTCTTGGTCTGCCTCTGCCCCGCTCACGTCCCTGTCTCTTTGTTCCTCCCATACTCTCTGCCTCTCCCCCCATCATCTCCCCACGACTCCCTCTTGAGGCGCTTCCCCTGGTGGTGGTCGCAGTCGATTGTTAGTGTCTTCTCGGTCTAGGCGAGCGAGCCGGAACCCATGATTTCGAGGATTCTCTGCCTCCGCAGCCCGGCTCGGTCCCTGACGAGCAGTCGCTGCCTGTCGAAGGTTTGTGATTGATGAGGAAGGCGTCGACACCCTTTTGTTTGATTTCTCGCTTCAATGGCTGTTTCAATTATTTGCCGCCTCTGTGAAACGAATGATGAAACCATTCCACAGTTTCAATGATCATTCAATCCACAGAACCGTGCTGTTATCAGAACATTGGACGTGATAGGGTCATCGAATTTTCAGAAATATTATAGAAATCACAGTTAGGTAGTGAAGGAAATTGTTAAATGATCGATTTGTTTTGCCTCCTCAGTTTGGAGATTTCTATCGCTACACATCTCAGGCCGCTTCCTTGCAACAGCGAGCATGCAATCCGTTCCCCTATATGTAAGATCACGAAAATTTTTTTTTAAAAAAATCATCTTGAATATTATTATGGCGTTATCGATAGACAAGGGGTTAATACAATCTGCTGGTTTTGTACAGTGAGGATGAGTATGCTGATGTGGACTGGGATGACCTCGGATTTGGTCTCATGCCGACTGATTACATGTATGTCATGAAATGTTTGGAGAACGGCAGGTATGAAGGGGGAAAAATCAGCCGATACGGGAATATCGAGCTCAGCCCTTCCGCGGGAGTCTTGAATTATGGCCAGGTTGTCGGTTGATTCATTCGGAATAACTCTTGCCAGGTCATTGTCTCCATAATTTTCTATAGTGATGCAGTTTTCTACGATCCATGTAGGGACTCTTTGAAGGACTGAAGGCGTACAGGAAAGAAAGCGGAGGCCTTTTGCTGTTCCGACCTGATCAGAATGCGATCAGGATGAGGGTTGGAGCTGAGAGGATGTGTATGCCCGCTCCCTCGGTCGATCAATTTGTCGATGCAGTGAAACAAATCACTGTAGCTAACAAACGCTGGGTACCAAAAGTCCATTTTTGACTTTCCCAGTCACAAATGGAGGGCATCACATTAATTCTGTATATCAATTATCAATTGCTTTGTGTATTCAGGTTCCTCCTCCAGGAAAAGGATCTCTCTACATCAGGCCTCTGCTGATGGGAAGCGGTGCGATATTGGGTCTGGCTCCAGCTCCCGAGAACACTTTCCTTGTATACGCTTCGCCTGTTCGTAATTACTTCAAGGTACGATCATTTCCACTCCCGTAAATCAGATTCTTTCGCTAATGGAAGAAGAGAAGCTTTAAGTTCTCGAAGACACTTCCATACAGGATGGTTCAGCACCCTTGAACTTATATGTTGAGCACGAGTATGATCGAGCCTCTCGAGGCGGGACTGGTGGCGTAAAGACCATCACCAATTACGCACCAGTAAGCAATTAATACTTGTTATTGTGATCTAAGTTGCTTTGTTCCGGGATCTTGGATGGACTAAGCTCTGATGTTGACAATGCGCAGGTCTTGAAAGCAGTCACAAGGGCGAAAGGCAGAGGATTTTCTGATGTCCTTTACCTCGACTCGGTGGATAAGAAGTATGTGGAGGAGGTCGCTTCATGCAACATTTTCCTTGTGAAGGTGCCATTCCATAACAGTTATCAGAGTCAGATAGAGTCTGTACAAGCTATCAGATGTTCTGAATTAATCCAATGCCTCCTGTCATCTGTCAACAGGATAAAGTAATCTCGACTCCCGCCACAGGTGGAACGATACTTTCCGGGATAACCCGGAAAAGCGTCATAGAAATTGCCTGTGATCTCGGGTATGAGGTCGCGGAAAGAGCCATTCCTGTGGAAGAACTGATGCAGGCTGATGAAGTCTTCTGCACGGGAACTGCAGTAGGGGGGGCACCCGTGGGCAGCGTAACCTACAAGGGCGAGAGGTAATTGAGCCTAACTACTTCATTGTCATATCAAAATCCCGTCATCAAGAAACGCTAGGCGCCGCCTATGACTTCGATTTCTTGATGGATGCAGGGTTGAGTTCCCGACAGACGCCGAGTCCGTGTGCAGGAAGCTGTGCACGACTCTTGTGGGGATTCAGACGGGTGTTATCGAGGACAAGTTCGGGTGGATTGTCGAGATTCAGTAGGGTTGCCTTCGATTCTAAAATGTGTGTTTGGGTCGACAGAAACAGGTGAAATGTAACAAAGCAATGGAACTAACTTTGTACGGCATCCTGAAAATTTTATCTAGAATTCAGATTATCTTGTCTTTCTATCTGTTTTCCTACATCTACATACGTACATTTGTCGAGTCGGATCTCCTTATATCTCGCATTATTCCATATTGATTTGTAATTATATTAAAAAAAACACACACACACGTATTAGAGGTTGCCACCAAGATTGGGACCCAGAATCAGAATAACCCACGTGTGCATCTAATCTAAAGAATGGTGCTGGTGGGCCGAGAAGCAGACAAGAAATCCCTCCTCCTCCACGGCTCTGCTCTTGTTCATCGTTGTTCATGCCCTTCTTGTTCTTCCTGCAAGAGATCGACGCTCGACCCGGAAATCCTCAGATGTTTGCATAAGTAGGCAGAGCCATGAAAGTGTTGCTGCATAAAGCAGCTAACTTGAACCCCTATCGATCGAAAATAATTCCTGCAACTGCGCCACGAATGGGTACGGAGGAGGATAATTAACACCGATGATGTTGCCGATTTCCGTCGACGAGCAGAGCCTACCTCAACGAAGATCAGAAAGTGAATCACCGAGGCGTCCTAGTATTCGGAGTCATTGGCGCCATCGCCCATTATTGTCGCAGTAAGCTCATCTTTCCTCTTCAAAGAAGATCTCGGTATTGCCCGTGCATAAGGTTTGATAATTTAGCCATAATCGGAGCCAATTTGGATGACTTCGAGCAAAAGTTTTGGCGCCAAATGAATTCTGCACTCTGCTTACCAGTAGTTACTCATCTCCCTTCTGGGAATCAGCTATCTTTGTCACTGTATGATCCCTACTAGACGAATATGTCCTAGTGGCTAGCTAACATAAAGAACAAACCACGAAGACTGAGATTCGGAATCAAGAGTTCCCTGCAAGTCCACACATCACAAACCAACCGACAGACTTAAAACAAAATTTTGTACACTTTGGACTGAGAACGTTCTGAAGACCAATATGGATGTTTGTACAGTAACCTTACTGGAAGTCCATTCGAGGGAAGATTTAGGCTGTTTCTGCCAATGGTTGCTGAAGGGGTGGTCATCGAACAGGTGGTGCTCGGTAATATGCTGGGATGGTTGCCGGGAAGAACATCTGCCTAACACCTTCGGCTTTGATGATGGGAAATATGATACCCGAGGCACCCTGCAAAGAGTATTCAATCTTCTCAGTGCATGGAAACTGATTAGATTAAATTTATGTTCGAGTTTGAGGCAACTTTGAAACACTGCATAGAGTGTTTCATAGATGTAAGCATTTATTAGTCCTATTTCCGAATAGGTCACTTGTATTCCAATTCTTCGTTCTCCTTTTTGTGCAAAACAAAAACTAAGATAAAAAAGAAGCATCTCACATATACTGACTACAATAGCTCACCGATATCAGTTTAGCACCAGTCCAGATGCGCTTAAGTGAAGGGAATGGCAGCATCAGGCGGCCAACACCATAAATTGCCACAGCAAAGAAATGGAGAACCAAGCTCAAGGGCCGAGGGTTCAAGCCTGATAGTAGAGCAATTGGTCCATTCGAGAACACTCCCCCAAGGCTCAAGTAATCAAAGCAGGCCTGTCGCATCTCCTTCCTTGCTGGGTCAGGCGAAGCACAGAATACTTTGTACAGAGCTCCTGCTAATGTGTTGATTGTAGATGCAACAGGCTGCAAACAAAACAAGCAAATGCAACCACCGGATTAGAAATACGCCAGACATCCAAGCAAAAGTTGCAGCTCTCTCCATGTACTACCACCAAAGAGCATGTGAGGGCATTAAAGTAACTTTCCTTCTTCTAAGCTATAAATTTAATTGTCTTGAATGGCTTTTGCTCAAAAACATCCCGTCACTAAGCAGTTATAAGAGGTGATTCAGTGTTTATAGTGCTCTTTCTTTACTTGCCTTGCGCAAGGTATAGAATGATTCAAGATACTTGCAGAGGGTTGGTGCATCGTTGAAGTCTCGCAGAGGCCTGAGTAGATTGCGGAGGACAACAATATCAGACAATGCTACTGTCATTCCTCCTCCAGTCAAAGGGTGCCGCATGTTAAATGCATCCCCCATTAATAGAGCCCCAGCTGTAGGATATGGTGCCGCAGGCATGCTTCTGTTGGGCATTGTCCTTATGTCCCCTTTGTCAACTGCAGCTATGAAGGCATCACAAAGTTCAGGGGGAACCTTCACAGATAGGATGGAATTTCCATTAGTGAACTGACAGTATGATTAAGAAGTCACCATTTGTCAAGCATGAACCTAAGTACCTGTTTAGCCACGACTGTTTTTAGATAGTGAGCCATTTCACCACTTGCGATGGAGGGAACCTTCTGCCCAGGTACATCAACTAGGCACCTAACTTCCGCGCTGCTGATCTGATAGAATAGGATTGGAGAGGGGTCTCCTAAAATGACATGACCATGATTGGCATAGGGAAGTTCGCAGTTCTCCAAGACCAGACCGACAAAGCAAGAAGGTACATCAACCTGCATAGATTTTTTCCCCAGTGATTATTAGTAAGATTGTTCACGAGCAGGTATATAGCATCCTGCAATTAACAATGGTCTCTGTGGTGATCGGAGAGAGTATGCTGTTCCATTTCGTCTCAATCAGCACACTGTTCCATTTCATTCCATTGCCATCCCATCATATGACAAGCCATAAAATTTAAAAAGCATATGCAAAATCTATATGCTGTCCAAGACAATGAAGAGCATGAAAGATTTATTAGCATACCTTGGGGTTACAAAGGGAGCGGCGCAAGTTTGAAAAGCATCCATCACAGACAATTGTAAGAGGTGCATGTGCTTTCAGCACTTCCCCGTCTTTTGTCTTATATTGCACACCTTTAATGGTTCCCCTTTCTTCAAGCAAAGATGTTACTGTCCCTTGTTCCAACTGCACACTGATAATTATAGAAAAAATATAAATAGCAGATAACAGGTTGCTCGCAGCTAGCATGTAAGTTTTTGACCTTCATGGTTGATTGGAGCAACATTAAAACAACAATACAGGATCATGCTAAATATATATCAGAAACAATGGATCAGGATAGTTGACAACACAAATGTACCACGTCCAACTAGCATGATGGATGAGATATTCTGATTGACCTACAATAAGGCATATTTGAGGTTTAAAAACAGAACACGCAAGGGAACAGCAATATGGTCCCTAGTAAATGTATTTGCTAAGACAGAAAAGAACGAAGAAGCTACATGCATTAAGTACTAATATATCTAGGTTGGTTTACTTGGTGAGAGATGCAGCCTTTTCACGCATTCTTTGTATAAAACGCCCATTATGAAAGCTTCTTCCTGAAACATCTGAATGGAACTTTTCCAGGGGATACGAGAGGCGAGTATTCTTTCCATCTTTGAAAAGGGCATATCCAAAGACTTTCTGCGCATCAATTTCCTTCACACAATCTGCATTGAGGGGGGGAATTACAAATTCTCAACTAGTGCAGGCCAAAATACAACAAATATGAGCTTTTCAAAAATCAATTTTAAGAACACAATATCTTCACAATTTTTATCACTTTACCTTCGAGGCCCAACTCGATCAATTTGAGGTAACCCCCTGGCTGGAGCAATTCACCAACAATCCGGTCAGGTTCTGACAAGTCCCTTTCAATAACATGCACCCGACGGCCATCCTACACATTGAATGTATAAAGTTGTTTAGTGATTTCACTCAAGATTCTGAAAAACCAACTAGATGTTTAACTACAGGTATACTGAGCAACATTATACGGCAAAGAGTAACACTGAAGTAAAATCAAGACTCACCCTCATTATAGAGAAGTTACAACAAAAGGAACTGTGTATTTGTGATGGTGCAGGAGCCTTCACAGGTCAATGGTTACTCTCTACCAGAACAGACTGACTCCAAAAAATTATTTAGGACAAGGTCTTACAGAAAAGATGTTGACGGTATAACACTTCATGCAACAGAAGGATGATATTCTCATAAAACCGAATCAACTTGAACTTCTTAAATCACTAACTAATAATTAAAAAAAGAAGAAAAAGAGTTCTGATATTCATCAGAGGTCCCCAAATAAGGTCTCAATCCCATATGGGACCACTTCTCGGACCTTAGTATATTTTCAGTCACCAGCAATCTTGAGTCATCAATCGAACAGCTTTATCAATGATTTTAGTTTCTCAATAATTGAACTTAAGAAAATCAGCAGAATCTATCAAATGAATCAACAAAATATCATTCATGGCACCCATTGGGACCACGGTTTGGTTCTAGATACCTTCAATAACTTTGAAATTTAAGAAAATATTAGTTTTTCTTTACCAGACATTGAACACCTTCCAAGAAGAGGAATCTTTAGAAGACTCTTAAGTTCTACATGAGGAATAAACTCTTCTGTCATTCATCATTGGAGAAAATAACATGCCAGAAATAGACATTAACAAAGTTGATGAAAATGAATTTTAAAATAAAAAATGACTCAAATGCAAGCCTTACACTTCAAAGTTCTGATGACCAAATCATTATGAAACACTGCCAATTTAGAGCAGACTCGACCTGTGCTCCTCAACAGCGAGCTTGTCTAGAGTTTGATTACATCTTCCTACTTTTTATAACGTCAAATTTAGTTAACCTTAATTTCATTTTTGTATCCGTCTATTTACATTACATTTGATGCAAGGGACCTTATTCAACTCCTTAAAAAAATTGAGGCAAAGGTTAGGGTGACAAAACTAGAAATATGAGAGAAAAGGATGAAATCAAGATCTTGACAGTCGCAAATGTGATCTGAATATGGTGCTCTAAAGGGCCATGGACCAAGAGCACCTTCTAGACTGCCAGAAAAGGGGGAAAAAAAGCACTGGAATAGGCATTATTCAAGGCTCGGGACTCATTGAAGCATCTCCAAACAGAGAGACAATAAGAGGAGCCCTACATGAGAGAAATGGAAGCACAGACCTTAGAACTATGAGTTGACACCGAAGCGTGCAAAACTCATATATACTTGCCATAAATCGGCCATGACGTCAAATTTCACCCCATTATGGGCCAACTAGAAAGCAGGCCACAAGGAAATAACACAACAGAGCGAGGAAAGTTGGTCGGCATCTCGTCGTTTGAAAGGAACGAGAGAGAGAGAGAGAGAGAGAGAGGGAGGGAGGGAGGGAAGGGAGCTGAAGATTTAACCTTTCCGAGTGTGTAAGCGAGAGCGGAGCCGGCGACACCGGCACCGACGATGATGACATCGGCATTGCTATCAGCAGATGCGCTCCCCTCGGCGCTGGTGACGATGCTCTTCACGCCTTCGCCCCCCGCCAGGGATCTGCCCACGGCGGTCTTCCTCCTAGCAGCGAAGCGGAATAAGGCGATGAGACCCAGCAAAGAGGCGAGGATCCAACCCAGCGCATACTGATCCGCCATCACGGGCTGTCCCGCTAGGTCACGAAGGATCAAAGAAGCCCAGGTAATGGCGCTCTCTCTCTCTCTCTCTCTCTCTCTCTCAGTGTGGCCTCCTCGTGGGAGGCAACGCCTGTTTCTCGAAGAACGTGAGCTGGTGAATGGATGTCTGTTCGGTCCCTCAGTTACTTATTTGACTGCACATGATTCGATTCAATTACGTGGAGTTAGGTGGTGAGCTCGGGCCTCTCTTATTAAATGACACACGACAGACCTTCATCTATATTTATTTTTTTCGCGTGTGCGTGTATATATATATATATATATATAATATCCGTAAATAATTTTTTGTATTTTTTCATTTATTTATAAATATTTATCCATTTTTTAATTAATATAAATTTAGAGTAAAATTAGCTGAATTCGGAGTTTAAAATCGTCCATGAAGAAAATTTATATTATTTCAAAGCATTTTTTTTGGCCCATTCCTAGGGACCCGGCCAACAGGACATCTCAATTTTTTTTTTTAAATTTCCGAATGATGCAGTGACATGAATTATGGCAGGTTTAATTTGTTTTTTTAAACAGATTTTTTTAATTTATTATTTTTTAGATTTAAAATATTTTATAAAAATGGGTGTATATATAATATATTTATTGATAACAGTTCCAAGTTCCCTGTTTTCCATTAGTTTATCAGGCTTCAAGACTGTCATTGATACACACTACATGTGTAGAATTTACTCATCCTTTCATAGAAAAGGTTGCGGACAATTTACATACAGGGAAACAGTACAATCAGAAATGCAGCAAATAACAAAAGATGCCTCTCACGGGCAAATCCGAGATGCGGAGTGCTACCACCTCCGTACCAAAGACGTGAGCAACTGCAACAGATAGAACACAAAAGAGTTGTATCAGATCAACAATTAGTGAATTTTTCTTCAATTGCCAAAATTCAAGTGGCTGGACTTGAGGTTGGATTTAGTCATCTCAGCAAGGCTTTAACATACTAGTCGAAAAGAACGCATACCTCAAAGAGCTCGAATGGGCTCCCCTGCCGATATACATCGTTCTTTTTGCTCTGGCTGTTGGACAGGATGGTATATAACAATGCTCTCCAGCCAACAAGCAGAACAGCAGTGCTTCCCATGGTAACGAAGATGAAAGGGTAAGCAGGAATGTGGCCCGAAAGCACAGCCCTAATCGTTATACCCAGCTGTCAAGAAAGTCAACAGCATCAGGTGGTGTTTCTTTTTGTCATGCTATGAGGAAGTTTACAAGCAGAACAGCCATTGGTGACACGGACCATAAATGCACCAGATTCTATAGGCACAAGACAGCAATTAGTAAAGCAAAGAGATGCCATGTATAACAAAGATGTGGGCAAGAATTGTACAACAGGAATAATCAGACTCATTGAAGATTCTCACGGTCCAATAATAGCTTGATGGATAATAGGATCACAGCAAGGAGCATATTCTGGATTATAGTTATGTATTTAGATATGGCATTCAGGAATATCTGACTTATGATTGGCAGTGAAACTCAACGATGACATGCTAAGATTGGAGTTTTAAAATTTTTTTGGGATTTAGAAGAACCAAGGCGCCATAGAAACCCCACCATGGATAAATTTTGGGGTTTAAAAAGCATGGTTTATAAATTGAGAACGGGCTAAGAATGTTTTATAATATCAAATTAAAAGGTAGACGCTCCATTGGATGTAATAGATCTAATTCCAACATGACAAATAACTGTTACGCTCTACCAACACGCTTGTAGGATCATCTATAATTTGCACCTCTAGAAAGATCGTCTCTACATAAATAGCATAGCTCATTGCTATCGAATCAAGAGTCAAACTGAGCAACGAGGAGAATTTGACTAACTCACTGGAATTCCCACCGCCCAGGATTTGGTGACTGAAAGAACTCCCTTGGGCAGACCATTCATGCAACGACCATCCTCCGAGTAACCACCCAAGAAGTAAGCACCCAAAAACCAACCTATTCAAGATGGAAATCTCAAAAAATAAGCAAGAATGTAGAAAAGGGGAACCAATCTCAAACCTGTTTACCCAAAATCTTTGAAAAACAGCTAAAGAGCAGAAAATTTTCACCTTTAGATGCAATTTTCAGTCATCGTACATTACTATATACTATCAGCGTTGACAACAAAACTCAAACATAAATACAACAGCATAGAATATCTAATTGGAGCAATTGCACGAAGCGATGAATCAATTCATCAAAAAATGAGGGGGGGAAAATGGCAAAAGCATGGTCACTCACTAAAGTTCATTCATTGACAACGGCAGCAGCATGTATGAATCAGCAATCCGAGAAAGGAGAAAATTTTGAAAGTACCAGCAACGAAAGGGTCAGCTGTTCGTAGTGTTTCAATATCGAAAACGGGGAAACCGTGGCTGAATCTCCCAACAGCCGCGAACAGAAGAAGAGCCAGCACATCCCCACCCGCAAGCAATGCAATCCGACTAACATATCATAGGAGAAAACTGAATTTAATTTCAAACGTCCAAAACCTAGAAATTATTCAAATCCTTGAAGCTCGAGCCTACCCCCATTTGTCAACACGAGAAGAGGCGCCGGGCTTCTCGAACTGGATGACGCCCTCCAGAGGAACGCTCTCCTGGCCCACGAGCTCGGGGCCGCAGCCGTCGAAGGAGAGAGGAAGAGGTGAGGAGGACGCGGTCTGTCTGGCCGCTGGGGCGGAGGAATCGACGGCGTCGTCAGCCTTAGCGAGGGTGAGGACGAGAGGGTTGCTCGAAGAAGGGCCTCCGACTCCACCTCTTCGAGAGAGGAACTTGGGCCGGCGTTTGGAAAAGAGGTAAGGACTCGGGGCGGCGGAAGTGGTGGACGAGCAGCATCTTGTGGACGATAGAGCCCTGCCGGAAGCAGCCTGGCCTAGCACAAGCATTTTCCTCGGATGTCTATTGTCTTAGTGGCTCTGTCCTGTCCGATTTTTCTCTCATCTGGTTGATTTGATCCATGGAAATCCTACCAAGCATATATTGGAGCCTGAAACTTTTGTTCAGGTTCAAAGTTCAAGCCCAAGCCCTGCCCACTATCCAACGAATCTCGATCCAGTAACACTGTGGAGAATCTATTGATCCGCCCAGTCAAGGTAGATTGCAGGTCAAACTTCCAAGTAGGATACACGAGCAGGCGCAAAGATAAACACAAACAAACTAATGACAGAGGAGAGGAGGCGCACATTTGACAGCATAACTTGGCAGATACAATTCAGCACGTCTCTCTCCATGAACAAGATCTTGAATTTAAATTCCGTAAGTAAATAGTATTTATTTTATGAGAGAATACTTATTACTTAGATAATTCGACTTACATTTAAATTAGTTAGGATGTATTATACTTGTAGATATCATAATATTTCGATGTTTTGACTCGGTGACATGTGAGTGTCCATGGTAATTACCCGTAGGACTTTGAGTGTTTTAAAAGTTAAATTGATAGATAATTATATTCAATCATTTTAGATGCTTAATTTTTTTAATATTTTTATATAAAATTATATTCTCAATATATCATAATATCTCAATGGATAATAGTAATATCATATCAAATCCATACAAACTTAAATTAGTCATCATCAATAAAAACTCCTAAATAATCAATCTCAAATAAAAGGTTAAAAAAAAAACCCATAACACAATATGTATGCATGGATTATGGTGAGAGGCTACCCAAAAAGTGTCTTTTCACATCAATAGACTTCAACATTGTTTTTTTTTTTGGTTTACTTTTGAGGGGTA
>CXYZ01010808.1:119449-148600 GCA_900006705.1 Sonneratia caseolaris
AAATTTCTACCTCAAATAGCTGTTATTTATCTATCGTGAGAGGCTGTTCTTCCACAGTGGTTTTACTTGGTGACAATCCTTCATCGTGGCAACGGCAAAGGAGACTTTTGATATTCTCACATAGCCTCCATTAAAAATTATTCTTATGGCATCTTTTTTCGAGAAATTTTATAAAAATAAATTAATAAAAAAATCTCTTTAATAAGTTAAAATTTATAATTTTATTTATATAGCTTGAATCAAACCTTAGATCAGATCAACCAAAAGTGTCTTTAGGTGAGTCTTACACATGTAATGCGGGTCTATACCCTTCATATTGTTGCATATAATATATATATGTATATGATGATTCTTTGCATCGGGTCTATCAATCTCGAAGTTCTAATCTTTGTCATCTTCTCGTCGCCAAAAAAAAACATTTATCACATAACACCCAGAGCTATTACTTCTCAATAAAAGTTTATTTATCAAAGAGACAAACATTAACCTAAATTAATATTAATTCTTCGGGTCTCGGGCCAATTTGCCAATGGATGTCATGAGTGGAACCCAAATTCCAACTCATCTAAGACTATATTTATATATATAACATGCATATCTGTATATATGCATGCATCTCTAATGAGATCCCAGCAAACACAAGAAATGCAATTAATCTATAACCAAGTAGACAAGGCTCTTGGGCTTTGGTACCCAAAGGGTTTATTTTTTTCATGCGCCAACTTTGATTTCTTCGGGTTTCCTTTTTCTTTTTCTTTCTAGTAAAGGGTCTGTCCTTTGGAAGGTTTTGTCAGCTGTATGGCTAACAAGGTCATGTCGCCAAGCACAAGAGGCACGAAACCCTTCTCTTTTTTGTTGTTAATAAAAATCAAACCTAGAAGAACATAGAAGGAATAAGGAAATATAATCAGGACAATAATTTCTCCTATTATAATTAAATTCAACATATTTTGAGAAGAATCTCAAGAGAATAAGAATAGACAATCCCATGGATGGCTCCATTCGATATGGGTTGTGATGGCTGGAGTTTTTTTTTTTTTTTTTGGTCAGAGAACAATTGTACGTACGGTTTCTTTCTTGATTCTTGGGCACTAGTGGGGTTGGAGACATTCTCACCAGTCGAAGAGCTTCGTTGATCCGTCCGCGCACAGTTTCCGCCATAGAAACAAAAACATTAACGAAGGTCACAGCCTTTTTTTATGATTTTCCACTTGGAAAGATAAAAACAAAATATATATTTATAAAATTGTCATCGTAAATATGTTGCGGAGTTTTGATAGAGATATATATATATATATATATATCCGGGAGATAGATACGGCTCTCTATCGTATTTCATTGATGGTGAAGCATATCAAGACTTCTTTCTGATAAGTCAAATCGGAGAAAGCGTCGAATCTGGATTATTACCTGCAGCCCAAAGTGGAATTGAATCCAAACTGACTTAAGTTAATATTTTTTCCAGTAAACTTTTGCCCCGTAAAACCTTCCTAAATAATGATTTTTTTTATTTATATAATTAGAATATAAAATTTTATTTAAAATAAAAATATTATTTAATAATTTATGAGGGCTGATATGATAAATTTTGGGTGATGAAACCAGTTTATGTATAGCATGGAACCGTATTTTTTCTTATGGTAGAAAGTAACTTATATTGAATACTTACTCATATTACACACAATATGTATTATCTCATTGTGATAGATCCATCCAAATCAATCTTATATATTTGTACTATTAATATTTTTCAATGGGGAATCTTTAGAAAGGACATTGAAAAAGGGATCGGGTAAAGTAGGAAACAAAGTGAAAGAACCCTACGCCTTCCATTTTTACGACTAAGAAATAATAGAGTTCACCTATCTATCTTTATTTAATTCCACTATTCATATATATAATTCGGTATAGGTTGGTCACTTGGAGTGGTGGTGGGGCGATATTATTATTAACATCCACGTGATTGAGATTATAATAAGCATGAGAGACGACTCACGACTGGCTATTAACGTGGTAAACCAATGCCACTTTGCGGCAGGATCATACCCGATCACAAGGGTTGCCTGTTAGTGAGCTATACATGTATAAACATAGTACAGAGGGGGAGCTCTCCGGCTTGTTGACCCAGTTGGCTTATTTTAAGTCACAGGGCGAACAGCAAGTTGCGATCTCTCTCTCTCTCTCTCTCTCTCTCTCTCTCTCTCTCTCTCTCTCTCTCGGTCGAGATTAAAGTGCACCTCGATGAATCGTGATTTCTCGATCCGGCAACCGGTCCCATGTACGGCATGGAGCTCTCGAGAGATCGGGGGCTTCCGTATCGAACATGACATTATACCTTTTCTACTTTCTCTGTCCGAAGAAACATAATTTAGGTTAGCTCGGCACGATCTTGAGTACGAGGGAGATCCTAGAATAGAAGTTGGATGTTTTTTTTTTCTTTTTTTCTTTCACTTAGAGATGATATTTATGAATTTAGAAAATATTATATAAATATATAAAAAATAATAATATATAAAACTATTATAATTATAAATTTGATATAAAGGTATCAATTTAAAATCCATTTTTATCCTACCTACCCAACTTTTTTCTATCAACTCACAGCTCTTTCCCTAATGTATCTCTCTACATATAGGGGTGTATGAGGCCTTCATGGAGTACTATTACATAGTCGTGCCAATTGTAAGATATGTAATTATAAATAACAGTGTTAATTTATATAATTCAATATAATATATTATTTTTTAGTTTTATATATGAAAAGACTATATTTGAAAAGTCTTGCCCTTAATCAACCCACCAAATTAACTCAAATTCAAATTAATCAGAATTTATTAAAATTTTAGATATTATATGATTTAATAAAAAAAAGCATATAAATAAAATGGGGTCAAATTTTTTCCATGAAGTGTAAGAGTGCGTGGAGAAGATAAAAAATGTCGATCGCTTATAACTATGTAGTATTCCATTGCTCAATGAATACATATAAAATGAAGGACTCCTTCTACATTTAACTTAGTTTGATTTCAGCTCTAAAATAAATAGAAGAAGGAATGCATTAAAGACATTTGATAATTTTTATTAGTAAAAATTGAAATTTATATAATATTATATAACTATACTGAATGTCAGCTTTTATATATTTTTAATGCAATATGACGATTGGTGTACCAAGGTCTTTCTGTCCGACCAAAATATGCGTACACACCCGACAATGTCGATCGCACGTACCCATGTGAGCTAGAGAAATCAGCTCGATGGATTGCTAGAGGGGAGAGCTACTCACGTGAGCATCACTACCACCACACAATCACATGTTGTCCCTCTTGACCTCTCTAACTTTAGACTATCATCATGTTGCTACATAATTATTACCATTGGGGCCCCACTTTTTTTTTTTTTCTGAACGGTCTATGTTAATATACTTAGGAAGATATCAAACGGCGATCGATTGCTCTTGTTTCCTGTGGCGAGGAGTCTCCGGTCTTCCAGTTTCATGATTGAACATCCAGCCGAGTATACGAGCTTACCGAGTGCTTGCCGCTCATGACGTACCTGTTCCACATATTGTACCAACATTAGTGGGAGTTGGAATCTGATGCTGGTTTTGTTGTGAATATACGGTAGATGAGTGATAGACATAAAGTACATATATGTATATAAGTAAGCACTTTGCCCAAGTTGGTGTGAGGTCCAGGCCCCTACTAAGAATTAACCCCGATCGAGAGTGGTCGGATATCTCAACTCTCGACGGCGCATGCATGGAGGTGTACATACAGCTGCTAGCGGTTGTGTTGGCTGGGGGCTCCATGAATTGATACATCATCCAACGTCCATATATTTTATTCCTCCTCCCTCTCTTCTACCAAAGTAAAAAAATATATGTATTCTTCGTCTCTTATGTTAATAAATCAAACGAATTATAATTAATCTAAATTTAAAATACTTCCGAGAGGGTCCTAATTCTTAGGCATAGTAATTATTCCCGACCCGTGAGACCCGGCCTGATTCGGGCCATGCCAGACCCACCCCGTGTACATGGTGGGGCGGGTCAGGGTTTGGCTTCTAAACCGATTGACCTGCTTTAATATATTTAAAATAGCTTAATCATAATAAATTTAATTTTTATTGAATTATACTATTATGAATATATAAATTTAGTATTATTCTGACAATTTTTTTTTTAATTTAGGTCACAACAGGTTGATCGCATAAGCCAAATTAAATTTAACCTCGACTGACCAAGGGCGTTTTTGGGGGTGTGCGGCTTGGCTTGGCTAGTCGAGGTAACAACCCAATCCTTGGCATGAACATTCTAAGCTAATGTAGAAGTCGACTGTTGGATAGTCGGTCGGTATTTTACGATTCAATGGCCGAATTATTTCCATCGGAAGCGAGAGTTGGATACTACAATCGTCTTTTCCGCTATATTTACGTGGGAGAAGGATGGTGGGTCCCCTAGCAAGCTGCTGCGAAAGGTGACGTTGTGCCGACACTCACGATAGACCCAATCGTCGTCGTCGGAGGCTGGCGAAGCGGGGCCCGCTGGGGGCGCTCTCGGCAATGGTGAGACGACCATACACGTAGTCCTCCCCCTCAGTCCTCACGCATTGAAATGATCTTGGCCGCGCAGGAAGCAGGCGCAGCCGTACGTGGGCCGTCATGCTCCCACCACCACCACCGCCGCCCTCAACTTGCTCATCACGCACCGTGATTTAGCAATTACTCTGCGACATATTAGTGATCGAGAGGTAAAGTTCATCCGAGGGGGTTATTACAGTAAAACCCTATAATTTCGAAGCTAAATCGATGAGAATTTATTAAAAATTTAAATAATAAATTCGTATAATGTAATAAACAAGATATCAGAAAACAACGGTAAAAGTAAATAATTAAAGGGGAAAAGAAAAGGATAAATGCATAGATTAGAGGGAAAAGGGTGAGGAGGTGGGGGGTGAAGCGAGTACGAGAGCTCGCGTTGACACGTCAACGTCAAACTGTACCAATCCCTTAGCTGTCTACCTATAGGGGGCCTAACAAAATTATTTTTTAAATATTTTTAAAAACTACCTATTATTTAATAATGACAAATTGACCAATTTAGTCCTCCTTAGAATTTATTTATTTTTATGTGTTTCATTTGATAATTTAAAACTAGACTCCGATTAATCATGACTCCCAAGTAAGTTCGATGAAGTAATTCCATGATAGATTTAGTCCGTTAATCTATCCCTCATGAAATTGCAGTTTGTTTTTCTTGTCTCTTTCATTTTTTGTAAAATTTATTCATTTTTGCGTCATAATATAATATTTAAATATATACCTCGACAGGACTTGTCTTGTCTATGCCGAAAATGTTTTCCCTTCACGCGCAACCCGCCCTCTTTGATTTTATTCATCTTGTCGTCTACTACTGCTCTCCTACCTTTTTCACTTTATCTCATCAATATTTTCTCTTTTCTTTATGCGAAATCTAGAAATCGTTCGTGCATGCGTACGTGTATACATTTCGACCACTGAGTATAGAGGAAAGCCCCGCCAAAGGGAATGAGACCAACCGCCTTGGAGATGGTATTATTGTACCAATTTTGTTAAAATATATATTTAAGATGACGAGTGCATCTCGATCACCATTTTGGGTATTGTTATCTCCTGAGAAGCGAAATAAATGCCCAGGCATGCACATCGATTGCTGAGTTATCCCCGAGAAAACCAATGCAGCAGATTCTGATCTCTTTTCTCTTTGAGATTTCTGTCGACTGCGAGCGGATCCGGGGCCGGCCGGGAACTGGTCCTACGGCATCCCAGGGAGGTAAATAAAGGGATAAAATATTTCCCTTGGGGCACGTGCCCTCCTTGTGCCTCCTCGATCAGTCCCTCCAAAGGCAAATATAGGTGACCTGCCTGAATCGGACAATTGGTTAGAGTGGACCTATAGCATAACAAACCCTGGCTTACATTTGCGGAAAGAAAACTAAGAGAAAACCACGTGTGATATGGAATCATTAGCTGGGCCTTATGTCCCGAAGATACAATGACTAGTATGTTTAAATCTTCTTTATTTACTATACTCTCATGTATAAAAATTATTGAATTATATGAATAGTGTCACATAAATTTCAATTATTGGTATTGGATAAGCTGATCAGTGCATGCAGGATGAATGGCTGATTTTCCTGTCGCTAGAGACAGGTCAAACAAACCTTAGGTGGTCAGGTAAGCCCATTGGCTGCTGGTATCCATGGTCATTTCATGGATCTCTCCTGCAACTTATCATTTAATTCGGATATACTATTCTTTGACATGATAATTTAGTGTCAAAAACTTCTTATGTAAACTAAAAAAAAAATTATATTATGTCTTGTTATCTTTTGATATCAAACTTAACATACTAGTACCATAACTTCTACTTGACAAGTTGCATCAACATAGAGCATCACCAACGTCTTAGATAGGTGATATTAGGGTATGCCGATATGAAATCTTACTAATTTGACATACCCTAATTTATGTTAAATAAATTTTGGATTTAAATTTTTATGAATAAGAAAATATTATATTTAATAAATCTCATTATATTAAAGTATTGAATTAAAATAAATTTAAATAAGTGATAGTGTACTGATTTTTTTTAATATTAGATAATTTTTATATATATAGAAAAAAAAGGCGCCTAACGTAGGCCACGTGCGGGGAAGAATATGGTGCCGCATGTCACGTGTCAGTCAATGCCGTCAATTAGCAGAGCCCCTTCGTGCTGCCCACCGCCCTACCCATAACTTGCCATGTTTAATTCAAATCCTGCTATGATTTTAATTTTCGAACATGACACTTCTTTTTAGCTATTTAATTCCTCAGGCCTAAGCAACCCTTAGCTGCCTATGCTTTCAACCTCCCCCCCTCTCTCTCTCTCTCTCTCTCCCCAAATTCAATGCAAAATTGCTCCTTTTTATCGCAGGACTACGGATTTTTCTTGTTCCTTTTACTTACTTCTCGTATGACCTGTGTCACCTTCTAAGCCGTATGTTCTTGTTGTAACCGAAAAATAGGCTAGCCGATGGAAGGAAAGTTAGTGCGGCGGTGTCGTCATTGACCTGGGATCGAAATAGTCTTGTATTTTACTCTCCCTCTCTGGGACGATGTACTCTTTCTTTCTTTTTTCTTTTTTTCGTCAACTCCCTCTCCATCGGATGCTGCGGAGATGAAGACACTATCTTGAATCGTTATCGCTTTGCTGGCTGGTACGAGAAATAATGGCAGGATGGCCAAAGATTGACAGGAACCATTCCACACCCACGGGGAGTTAACATTTTTCCTAGGAATGCATGGCGAGGCGAGGCGAGGTGACTTGACTTTTATGCTCAGGATCTCCGCCAGTTTTTTTTTTTTTTTTTGGTGAACATGGTTAGTTACTTATAATCAGCACTTCATATGGGCACTTAAAAAGAACTAGACAAACTGGCTGGGACTTCAATGGGGGAAAACACACGGCTAATTATACTGTCCCCTCCCCTATCTGTGGTCCGTTTTAGCCCTTTGCTGCCGTATGGGGCAGTGGCTTGTTTTGACCAGGAAGAAATGCTTCACAATAAAACCGGTACACAGTGAACAAATATCTTTCTTCCTTTAGGATTTTCCTGAATAAAAATGGGATTTCTTTTTTTCTTCTTTTATATTTCTTAGTCCGACCAAACCACATATGATATATTCGAAAATCTAATGTAAACTCACCAAAGTCTCTCAGATGATCCAATGGCAAGTATCCATGCCTTACTTGATGAACCATATGTCAAAGATTCAACCTCGGCAAGAGAGTAGAGCTTTCAGTACCTTCTTTCTCTCCCTGCGATTGCCAAAACCGCACCCCCTCTCTCTCTCTCTCCAATTATTTTACCTTTGCTAAGAACACAGACTTTCTTCATCTTCCCCAAACAAAACCCAAAGCAGAAGAGATACATTCCTGGTCTTCAGTTTCAATTTTGAAGCCCCACACACAGGAGAAAGCTTTTATTGCAAACCGATATAATAGTTATCTCTTGGCTCCTCCTCCTCATACTTGAAAGATGAAACCTTTCTTGCTCCCTCCGTAGCTCCCACTTCCTGCTCCTGCTGCTGTCTCCTCTTCTAGTGACCCATAAATGCTACAATATCACTAACGTACTTTTTGGGTCTCTTCTTCTTCTTCTTCAACCTATACATGGACTTCGGGGCTGCAGTGGGCTTAGACGGGCTGGTGGGTTCAGATCTTGATGCCAAGCACAAGCTGTACGGGTCCGGTTTCTTCAAGCAGGTCGAGAGGCCTTCCTCTGAGGACGCCGATGAGTGGAGAGTCCTTAACGGCAGCCGCAACGAGGGTTCCGCGAAAGTGGCCAAATTGAGTGACGATAGCTTCGCGGTCTCTGCTCCCAAGGCGGCAGGGCTGTTTCCGCAGAGGAGCAGCAGCGATAGTCTCTTCTCAGATGCACAGCAAAGTCAGCACATGCTCTGCTTCTCCACCTCTTCTTCTCTTCTCGATAAATCGGAGTTTCAGTACCCTGCACTGCCTTGTTTTGGCTATGCGCCTTCTGTCTACAGCGACAATGCAGGTATCCATGCTGTCTGCAGAGTCTTGAATTGGAAGTGAAAATGAGAGCTTGCTTTAAGAAATAAGCGTTGACATAGTGTCAGCAGGACTCCGTTTTCGAACACGCGGAGATGTTTCAGTGAAAAGCAAAAACATGCCTTCCTGTTGCTCATGGTGCAACATTTTCTACTTTTTATTCTTAAATTGTTGAGGGGGACTTTTGTGAAAATCCACGAGGGGTCTTCTTCACCTTCCCTTTCCTTTGTGTCATGTCAAGTGAGGAAAAGTTGGAAAATTTCCCCCACTGCGTGAAAACTCTCTCTGTATCAAATGGCGTCGCCGATTTCGTGGATAGGTCCCTTGGTAAAACCCATGAAAGCCGGGAACCGGTTGGACACAAAAAAAGAAAGTTAGAGAAAGCAAGTAATGGAAAATAAATGAATCAAGACTGTTAAGACAAGAAGAGGCCCGATTCCTTTAAATCACGGTGACCTTTCTCCTCAGAGTTCCCTCTTTCTCCCAATGTTCAACCAAACAGAGCAATTTCAATGCTGTAGCTCCATAAATGCAACCAACCACCGGGGGCGTTAATCACATTATCCTTGTCCTGCTGTGCAGAGCACTAGGAGACGCACGACATCCTCTATCGTCCGTTTCTTCAGTTAAAATTTGGTTCTGGAAGTTTAGATGGAACGAAGATCTAATTCTTGATCTGATGGCAGGGCTGATCTCCGGGGGATTGAATGGTGGTAATATGCAGGGAGTGGTGCTGCGAGGAGGAAGAGGGCCGTTCACTCCATCTCAGTGGATGGAGCTGGAGCATCAGGCTCTGATCTACAGGCACATTGATGCTAATGTTCCTGTTCCTTCGAATCTGCTCATCCCCATCAAGAAAGCTTTTGAATCTGCTGGGTTCTGCTATGCCTCTGGGTTTCTGCGACCCAATTCATGTAAGTTTTCTCATCTTCATCATTCTTTGGGGATTTTCTCTGTAGGCATTTGGGCGAGGATAAAAAATTTGCTCCTTTATATTTGCATATATTAAAATAAACGTGACATGCATTATGGTGCAGTGAGATGGGGAGATGTCCAGCTGGGGTTCTCGAGCAGCACCGACCCGGAACCGGGAAGATGCAGGAGGACAGACGGGAAGAAATGGCGGTGCTCTAGGGATGCAGTAGCTGACCAGAAGTACTGCGAGCGCCACATGAACCGGGGCCGCCATCGTTCAAGAAAGCCTGTGGAAGGCCTGAGTTCGGGCCATCCTGTCTCTGGTGGACCCATTGGCACTGCATGTGCCACCACGACAGCACCCTCCACTGCCGCCTCTAATAAACCGGGCTTGCCACTCGGCTCAGTGGTGCCAGGGAGCGGTGCTTCCCACAATAGCTTCAACAACTCTCAATCAGGAGTTCTTAGTCTCTCCGCAGATTCATCTCTGAAAAGGTACCTTAGGACTTGGTGAATGAATACTGAAGTTTTCAAGCGCTTGTGCCTTCAGCGTTAGAACATGATCTTTAGAGCCCCAAGTTTCAAGAATAGCCTAAACTGATGGCGGCCTTAGGTTTGATTACTGAAGCATCTCATTCATCTTCCGGACGGTATAAATAGGTTCAATCTTTATATAGTGAACAAATCAAACTCGCCATAAAATATGCCAGTACCCTACTGGAGCTTGCCATATGGTTTTGCAACGATGTCATTCTGACCCTACCGTTTTAACTGGTATGAAAGCTAGAAACAGAAGATAGAAAATCAGAATATAATAACTGTTGTTATGCTCTTTGTAAATTGTCAAAGGAAAATAGGTTGCACGTACTATGTATAAGAGATCTTAGCTTCCATTCTCTGCTTCATGTTATATGACTGCACAATTGCTCACAGAATAATTTTGCTGTTCCTCGGATTGTTGTTTTCCGTACGGTACTTTTCCTTGTGGAAGTTAACAGGCAGTTTTCTACCGTGTGGGCAGTTTCTTTATGAACAAAGAGAATTCCAATGAGAAGATCCAAAACCCATCGTCAGGCTTCTCCTTAATATCAACAAGCATGGAGCGCGATCCTGAAGTGACTCCATTTCTGATCAACTCTTCTTCATGTGGGACATCATCCATCTTAAGCAGCTGCCAGAATTTGGGGACCCTGAAAGACTTTATGGACAAGGAACCTGAATCTGACCATTCAATCCGCCAGTTCATGAGTGCTCGGTCATCAGAGGCGACCCATCTATCAATCTCTGCACTGGTGGCTTCTAATGATAACAAGCTTATGCCCTCGGCCCTGACATCTGCCCATGAGCTGAACCAAGTCCAGATGAACTTAGGTGTCCACGGAGGAACGATGTGTGATGAACAGGTTCACAGACAGACCATGGGCTGGATACCCATATCCTGGGAGATGTCAATTGGGGGCCCTCTTGGTGAAGTCCTCCACAGTGCTAAAAACAGCAACAGTTCTACGGAATGTAAGAACTCTTCAGCTCTTAACCTCATGACAGAGGGTTGGGAAAGCAGTTCGAGCTCGCCGCTAGGGTCATCTCCCACTGGAGTACTTCAAAAGGCCGCTTTTGGTTCTGTTTCAAACAGCAGTGCAGGGAGCAGTCCGCTAGCAGAAGAGAACCGACTCAAGCTCCACGAAGGGGCCTCCATGGGTGCCGAGCTTTGATCTGCTTTGGCACTCAGAAAGCTTTTCCTTTTGTTTGTTTTAAGCATAATACTTGCGTCTATTTTAATCAATATTGTTTAGTGAGATGCGGTAAACTTGTTAATTTGACTTGCGGATGTGTAGGCTAATTGGTGACCTTGGCGGTAACTATGATGGTCACGTCACATCATTTTCTTATCTTGAAAGCCATATTGTATCCTCGACTCTTCCCGTTTACTTTTCATCTTACGGTACAACGTTTTATTCCTGGCTTTCCAGAAGTATGACTTCGATTACTCGTTCAGTGGAAAACAGAGAATTTGAATTGTTTGGTGGCTGTAGTTTTGGTGGCGGGCAAACATATGTTGGTTGTTGGGACTGAATAAGGACGGTCACAAGGTTCATATGCAACAGTGATATCAGGCTCCATAATGCTGGGACCGCTCTGACCCTGAGTATGACAGTCGAGTTAACTTCGGTCAATGAATTTCCTCTGCCTCATGGATCCCGGGATTGAGCTGTCGCTCGCATTGCCTTACGGTGAAATGATCTGCCTGTGAAGGATAGACCCCATGTACCTACCATTTATGCACCCGCTCAGAGGAAAAGCGTGAGCAATTTTTCTACTTATAAGTCTACACCTCACAGTTAGATCAGATGCTATCTGGTCACAAACATGGTCCTAAGGAACAGTGCGATTCGGGGAGGGAAGAGTCTCGCTGACAAAAAGGAGAACTTAAAACCAAGAGTAATATTACTGTATGATATCTGTGTTTATCATTTTCTAGTAAAATATTTTTCCCTCTTATTCTTGTTCTTATTGCTGCTCACCTCAATGTGGGTGGCTGTTCTTCTGGGACTTTCCTTCAAAATTGATGTGTGTTGACTGGAAGAGAAGTCCCACAGTGTGCGGGCTGTGGAGTAGAACAATGACTCGTGAATCAATGATTGGTCTCTGTTTTGTGACAGTTCCTCGTTCAGTTACAGAGCCAGATGAAAGGTAAATAAAAAAAAATAAAACAGAGGACAAACTCCTGACGACATTTACAGTATTGAAATTCTCTTACCCAGGGAATCATGACCAAAACTCGGATGGGTCGGATCATGCCCTTCGTCTGAGTTTGGTGGGAGGGGATAAATGCCATTATGATCAGGGAGCAGGGAAGCAACTTGCTTTTCAAAATTCCTCCAACACACGGCAGACTGCAGGGTGCCTGTGAACGAGTTTCTTATAGTATACGAGAACTCGAGCAAAGAACTGAATAAAAAATATTGACAGTCTGCCGTGCGCACCACGAGGGCGGTGCACAAGTAACAGATTTCTTCCAATGTAGAAGCATGATTCGACATACGTAAGTGTGCACAAAACTTAGAGACTTTTGTCCATGACATTGGCACCTTTAAGTGCCACCACGATCAATCAGTAAGTTGAACCGCCACAGAAGCAATTAATGTGAACTGCCATTTGAAGAACACAGCTTCAACTCCTTCGCAGCAATGGATCATTTGCTGACGTCCTCAGTACAGCAAGAGGTACTGAAAAACATTTTCACCCCAGTCAGGAACAGAAAAGTTTCAACGACCCCAGTTCAGGAATTCGGATTTTACCAGAGTCATCCCAGTAATTTTGCAGCATTTTTTGCTCTCGATTACGAAATGCCCTGCAACGATCAGACTCAGCTGAAATGGAGGGTCTGATTTCCAAATTCCACGTAACATCCTGAAGAAATACACACCAGATTCATGATCCCCATCTTATAACCAATTCATATAACGGTCATTCTGGCATCCTCCATTATTCAAAATTCAGCAGGGGAAGTTCAGAAATTTGGCTTAAGAGTCTTGACCCGACAAGAAAAACTCTTTCCCTTTTCAGTCGGTTGCTTAAAAAAAAAAACTCATCTCCACTTCCAAACTAGAAGAAAAAAAAAATCATAGCTGATAAACATGTGGAGTAAAACAACTTGAAAAGGATAGGTGCTCATATTCTATGGGTGCAGATAAGTCTGTCACGCCATTGGCAATAGCAAATCAGAATGAGGAATTATCATCATAATCACTGCACCTCAATTCCCCGATCATGGGCATTTAAAAAACCCAAGACCTTTTAAGTATACTGGAAATNAACACCTTTTAAGTATACCAGAAATTTTCTCAAAAATAAAATATTTATGTTGAAATATATTATTTCATGTCGATTAAATAAAAAGAAATTGTGAACTTATAAGAAAATTGGTTATCACTACTTACCAGTTTAAATTTTTAAGTGGAAACGGACCGATTTTTTATACGTTGAATTCCTTATACACTCACAATGAATTTAACATGATATTAGAATCGGTGGATTTGCACCTTATTCGACCAGAGTCGGGAATCCCAGTTCGATGGCCAATTGATATTAAGCCTGAATACGAAAAAAAATGTCCGACTTGTGACTAATTGTCGTATACAATTATTACCACGTTACCATATGAGTGCATGTATTAAGATATACAATTTCATATATATATATATATATATATATTAGATAGGTTTAAATTTTTAAATAAAAATAATTAATTTATTATAAATTAACAGTAAATTTAACAAATGAATACCAAGACATATAANTTTAAATAAAAATAATTAATTTATTATAAATTCACACTAAATTGAACGGATGAATACCAAGACATATGANATTAAGATATACAATTTCATATATATATATATTAGATAGGTTTAATTTTTTAAATAAAAATAATTAATTTATTATAAATTCACACTAAATTGAACGGATGAATACCAAGACATATGAAGGAGCTCGGTCATTGTAACTGGGAAACAGGGTGAAAAGTCGATCAATCTACTAATGGCGGGCGAACTTGGAGGAAGAGACGGGAAGGAACGAAGCCCATAGTAAGTCCCTCCAAGGGGAAAGAGTCCGCCGCCGCTGCGCCGAGGGGACTGGTGTCCGTGTCTGCAGCCGAGCGCTACAGACTTTAGAAGAGCGGGTGGANGGTGTCCGTGTCTGCAGCCGAGCGCTACAGACATTAGAAGAGCGGGTGGAGCTCGTGAAGCTCCGAGGTCAAAACCTTAGCAGTGACCGGTTCGGTTAAAACAGGTCGGGTTTTATTGGGCCGGCCCTTAATCTAACCTCGGGCCTCACTGTGGGCTCTCGGCCCTTAATCGAGGCAGACCTGGATTGAAGGGAGGTTCAGGACACCCCCTCTCGCTTAAGCAAATTTCGAGGTCGAGTCTGTTTGCTGGAAATTTTAGCCAAATTAATTTCTTTTGACACAATCTATACCATAAAGTAATTCGATAAATTGTTGTGATGCTGTTTTGTTCTAGTTTTGACTTTTGGTTCGTGAATTCATTGCATCAATTGATTGGCCTATTTATGAATACCTTAGGTTGGTTATAACGCTAAAACCCATCAACTCCATGGTTTGGCTTATGGCCAACCACTATGTTAAATTGCTTTAAGCCACTGATTAAAGATACCTAAGTTGAGAAACTATAGTCCTCGAATTTGTCGATGAATTAGGTAACATTTTCTTTTAATAGAGGGATTTATTCCCCTTCAACTCATAAATTCCCAGTAATCCCATAAATCCACATAAGTTTATACAGAAGCATTTTGCTACGTAACGAACTACTTAAGATATACATATAAAAGGAAGAGAAGAATAAACGAGCAAGTAAAATTTCACTTATAAAAATTGAAACTAAAATCATTTTATCCCAATCGAGAATAATGATACTGTACTAAACTCCTAATAGAGATGTATTATTTAAGGATAATATACAAATGGTCACGGCTAGCAAGTTTCCTGTCTCTTTTGCATCCTTGATATTTCCATTCCGAAAATACGACACGAGAGAGACGGAACAGTTTGGTCGCCGGAAATCCTCCTCCCTAGTCGATCTCCGAGGAGTATCTGTTAGGCACGCAAGGACATGCATAACGTCGACTTTGTATCGAGGATGAAATTGGAAATGCGTTGTTCTTTCACGAGGCCTGAACGAACAGCAGAGTTGGAGTCGAAGATGGATAAACTCTGTGAGTTGCGAGAACAGCCCAAGATGATCACGTAATCCCATCTGTACATGGTCAAGTCAAGCTCCGCCGGCTAATCTTGATCGAATAGTGTCGACAGCCTTAACTACCGATTGGCTAGACAACGCAGCTGCCTGGCTCATTAAAAATGTGGGAAAAGAAACAAGAGTGCCTGCTGGTATCGGTCCAGGACCGTTTCACCGGTTTAGAGACACGAGATGATGGCTCGGACCATAAGCCGGTTAATTCCATTCCTTGCGGAATTCAATCCGTCGAACACATGCGGAACTCTTAAAAACGACAAGTGTTTGGTCCAACTAATAACATCCTCAACCTATGATGAAAATGATATAAGTTTTCATCGGCAATATTCTTGGCATTATCTTATTTACCTTTTTTCTCTCTTCCCTTATATAACTCCTTGACCTTCAGCAGAGCAAATTGGATTCCATTAAACATCTCATGGGCCCGTGGCCTGGAGAATCCATGATCAAGGACGAGTCAAATTCCAAGCTTGTCAGTTTGCTCCTTTATTTAAGCGGATAATCATTATTATTTTTTTTTACTTGAATTGATTTTGGTAGGTTGTTATATTTTCAGCGTGAGAGTAATACACCTACACGTTGAACATCTACTGGAAAAGGACTCGATCTCATTACCTGCCCTCAATCGTCCTTTCCTTTTCGAATTTAGGTTTTAAAACTCAAACCAAACAGCTACCTTAGCAACCGCACCAGTTTTTTTTATTAGCTTGAGTACTGTTTCTTAGGAACCTGTTCCGTTAACTACAAGGAATGGAAATTGTCATATTACCTCTGTAAAGATCCTCCCAAAAGCAGCCGATCAACGAGCAGTTTGGTTTCGATTCTTTGATTGGGAGAAATGGGTGAGGGAAAGGTGCCCTTTTCATGGGAGGACATGCCCGGTGTGTCGAAGGCTGAGACCAAACACAACCCACCGTCCTTTGCCGCCGACAAGCTCCCGCCACCTCCGTACCAGCGATGGCAGAAAACGAGGAATATTTCATCGCACCAGATGCAAAACGTCCCTCTTCCTCTCTGCGCTTTCCAGCTCTCGCCACCAGTGCTGTCTCAGAGGAACTCGACGAAGAACGNATCGCACCAGATGCAAAACGTCCCTCTTCCTCCCTGCGCTTTCCAGCTCCCGCCACCAGTGCTGTCTCAGAGGAACTCGACAAAGAAGGAAGATGATCCTTTCCTTGTGGCGTATCGGGAATGCACGAAGAGCCCCACTGAAGTCGACAAGTCATCGAAGCACGGCAGTGGGTCAGGTTTGATCAAGCGCTCGTCTGCATTCTCCTGTAATCGNGTCATCGAAGCACGGCAGTGGGTCAGGTTTGACCAAGCGCTTGTCTGCATTCTCCTGGAATAGATCTTGCAGCGTGAAGGATGGCAGTCTGATAAGTGTGTCTCACTCTGAGCCGTAGACACACACACACCGATATATGTACGGACGGATAGGCGATCGTAATGATGGATGCCGTGGTACACGTGCAAGTATGGGTTGTTTGTGTGCCATCTACGTCCGACGGTAGCTGTATGTTGAATCAAATAGATTAGCCGGCCAAAGATGATTATGATCTCTAGATATATCAAAGGGTGCGATATGATAGTGCAAATATACAAGGTCCTTTCTCCCCTTGTCAGCTTAACACATCTGTGATCTAGATGCGGTTCAGACTTCAGTGCATCCGTCAGCTATCCCTCCCCTTTTCCACCGTATATATCATTCAATACTCGAAACCCAATTCAAACTTGAGGCAAGCTGGTTGAAATCCAAAGTAAAGGGACATGCAAATCTTCATTACTAAGACATAAATTCACAACCTTTTGATTTTAAGTTTTATGAGTTTCATTTGAAAATTTTACGTTTCTACTAAGATAAATATGAAAAGAACCGGAATCAACTCTCATTTTAGTTCATGGAGCTAATTTCTGCCTCTCTTAATGCACGGTCGATACAAGATCACCTCAAGACAATGGTGGGTGCATCCAACAAGTTTCACACTTTAAAATTGCATACAGTATTAGTCAGTCTAAAATATAATTTCTAACTCTATCACATCTCTATATATAATCTTTAATGAATATGGCTACATTTTATCTTATTGTTAAACTTCTAAAAAGGTCATGCTGGAATTTTATTTTTAAAATTGTCTTATAATTTTTTAAATTTTATTTAAGCAAACAACTAAAGTGTGCAACTCTAATGTGTTTTCCAAATTTTCTTCCTTCTCATGTAAGACTATGTTCTCAGTGCTCCTCCTTTGGCAACGGGTAACGTAATTCATGCTTGTCATATGCTCTTAAACAACTATCACCAATACTCACTATAAATCTGATATTTTTCTTCTATAATTGGGTGAAAAGGACAATTAGTTACCGGACTTATTTTTTCCTCCACGGTGCACTAACTTAAGAATGTGAATTCATATACTAACTTAATGTAATATCATATCAAATTTTCATCAATTCTTAAGAAATTAGTCACTTATCTAACTCCAAAAATGAAAATCCAATCTACTAATAACCACCGAGACTTTTTAGGCACCAAATATTAACAGCTCCAAAGCTACATCCCATCGAATTTCTTAGAGGCTAAATCAACTCATTTACAAAATCTAGGGACTAAACCAGCCATCAATCTCCATTTTTTTCTTGCTCTATTCTGTGTTCCCTTGGTTTGATTAATTATCGTGTTTCCTCTTATCATATTGACCCGTACAGTGGGGGTGAAAAACTTTGAAAGCTTTTGCCACGCATGGAGGCAAAAAAGCAAACCCTAGGATTCTCTCTTCTTTTGGCGCATGCTGGTGAGGGGTAAAAAAATGACGAAATTTTAAACCCTAAAGAAAGCCATCAATCATCATTGATGTGCCT
This sequence comes from Sonneratia caseolaris, assembly GCA_900006705.1. Lineage (NCBI taxonomy): Eukaryota > Viridiplantae > Streptophyta > Magnoliopsida > Myrtales > Lythraceae > Sonneratia > Sonneratia caseolaris. Next base: position 137,597 of record CXYZ01010808.1, read on the forward strand.
CCAAAAGAAATGACAGCATGACTCATTAAGTAAACGATGATGATATTCCTTATAATGATTAAAGTGACTTTAGTGGTTAACTTTTACGTGGGAAAATGTGTCATTTTGCCATCTACATCGCTTCATATGAACAAATTGATCTTTTAATTGTTTATATTGCAACCCGGAAGGATTATTCGGAGAGTAGGACTTTTGAAATTTTGGATTTTCTTTGTTTATAAAATTTATATTTAGCACCTCAATTCAATTTAAAAGATGATGAACCAAAACATTTTAATAATATGGTTCGGTGAAATTCTATAGGAAAGGTGTACAGTAGGTTGGCATTACCCCACGGGGATTACAATTAATTGTCAGCTAACTTGAAATTAAACTTTCCAAGATGTTAAACTATGTGCATGTTGGCCTTGAATTCGAAAGATTACTATGTCATTGATTTTTGCAGATAAGTTCAATTTTGAGTTACAAACCAGCCTTGCGGCCAATTTGAGTATAACACTAACATTTCCAATTCAGTATTATCCAACTAAGCTTTTCTCACGAACAATCATATTTCACGGTGAATCATTAAAAGCTCAGAGTTTTCACTCAATAATAAGTAATTTCGGTATCTATGATCATTATCCAAGACAAGCCCATAAAAAGTAAAGGCAAAAAAGGAAGCCTCCTTACCGTTTCCTCAACCCCTGAAAAGCGTCGGAGATCTACTAATGAGAGTTAAATTTAGGGTTTCTTTGTCTCAAGGGCGTTGGAAACATCACTATTGATATCTCTCGGCATAGATTTAACCTTTAAAATACAGCAGATCGTGGAGCAATTTAACCTTCTTGTGTCGAGAAAAAAAATTGAACAATCTGATAAATCTTTGATCGAGCAGCTGCAAGGTGTCACACAATTATTTCTTCAAACATTTAAAAAGATGTTACTAAATAAGAACACGATATATATATATATATATATATATATACGTACTAGGGATTTTACGGTAGATGAGAGATATAATTGAAAATTTTATTGTCGAGAATGCCAAAAGGAAGGAGAAAAAAAAAAGAGAAGAAGAAGAAGAAGGTTCCCCAGGTAAACACAGCTCTTCGTTTACCACTCCAAAATCCCCATAAAACACCAACCAGACCGTGATGACTTCCATAATTGCAGATAAAAGTGACGAACATCGTTTGTTTAAAATAATTGATAAAAGATTCGATCTCACATATGTGACGGAGTTCTTGATGGAGCCTATGGTTGATTTAATAACCATTTAAGAGTATACTCCCTTCGATCATCAGTCCTCGAGTAGAATTGCTGCACCCTTCTTGTTAACTTTCCTCCGGCGGCTCGTGCCGCCATCTGGTCGGAGGTTCCCATCGTTGTAGATGAGCGGCAGGTCGTTCCCTTCCTCCCCGAAGTCGTCTTCCGTGGCGAGGCGGATGCAAGAAAACCGCTCGAGGGAGGCAAAGAAGGCAGCCCCGACACCGTTGATGAGCCATGCAGCAACCCCGTCGAGCCTGCTGCAGCCCGGCGAGCCGCCGCCACCGCCACCGCCTCGTTCCTTAGGGACGGAGCAGTTGCTGCCAGGGTTCGATCTGAAGGTGAAGAGGCTTGTGCAGCTGGTTGAGGTGGTAGTGGCAGCCATTGGGGAGACAGGGAGAGAGAGGGAGAAGAGAGAACTTGAGTTGTCAAGGGAAATGTGACATCGTTGTGACTTGCTTTAGCGCTAATAACGATAGCTCTTGGCGTGATTTAAAGGTTAAGACATCGCTTAGAAGATAATCCTTTCTGTATATAGATGACATACACAAATACACACACACACACATATATATATAGACACACATACACATGCCTGACTAGTGATTATTATTAATTATTTTTAGCCTTTTTTCTCTTACATCGCCAAGTCATGTGAAAGGATTTTAGGCATAGAAAGAAAACATTTATTANACGATAGCTCTTGGCGTGATTTAAAGGTTAAGACATCGCTTAGAAGATAATCCTTTCTGTATATAGATGACATACACAAATACACACACACACACATATATATATAGACACACATACACATGCCTGACTAGTGATTATTATTAATTATTTTTAGCCTTTTTTCTCTTACATCGCCAAGTCATGTGAAAGGATTTTAGGCATAGAAAGAAAACATTTATTACTTTCTATAATGATCTAATCAAATCTTTTCAATACCTAATATTCTCTCTTTTTTTTTCCTCCAATAAAATAATAGGCACTGCATTTTTTTTAATTTAGGATTTTAAGGATTTCAAAATCTATAATGCATATATGTTTCATATTAGGTTATACATAATTGGTCATCATATTTATTAAGGAAAATTTATTCTAAAAGTAAAAGGAGGGTATTTATTGATTGGAAAGTATTAACACTTCATTTATTAAAGAGGAAATACAAATCTTGATCATGAGATATGCATTGAGGATCCATTTCGTCCATCTTAGATTTTGTATATTAGTAGTATCACTTTAAACATCAATATTGTCCCCTTGGTTTCCAAGTTAGCCTTTGTGTATACTGAGCAACATTTAAGTCATTCATTGAAATCCCTTACTAATTTGACCACTTTGTCTGGTTCTCTCTCTCTCTCTCTTAACACATATTACCATTGGGTTTGATTTCAAAAACTTATCTCTGTCTCTTCTTCTACACATACACTCTCCCTGAACCGTCACTTTCCTTGAAGGATGTCGTGTGAAACTGGGAGAGGAGATTGAAGCCCACGCAAGATTGAAGCTGGAACTCGAACCACCTGCAACTGTTGAGCACAAAATTGAAGGTCTTTCAAGAAATCACAAACCAACAAACTAAGTTACCTTCATTCTTGTATTTTTGCTTTGATTATATCCATCTTAATGATGCAGTTCACCGGTAGAAAATGTTATTTTTGCAACATCTAATGTATTACCCCCCCTCTCTCTCTCTCTCTCTCTCTTCTCCCTCTCCCACTGTTCTTTCCTTCACTCTCCACCCATCCTCTCCTCTTCACACTTCCCCCTTCCTCTCCTCAAGGAAAGATCACATGAGAGATTTAGTGAGTTAGAGGTGGGCCTACCCCTGTAATTAGAGAAATCCTTTTTTTTTTTTCCTACTACAAAGTGATTACGGGAAATAAGGGTAGCTCGGAAAAGACAATTACAGTCCTTATTTTATATTCAAATGATGTAACACGGTCATAATATAATCCAATTCTATAGGATTGGAATTGATTATGGTAAACTAAACACACAGTCGAATGGTTGTCTTAGTGAGACAAATTACAAAATATTTTTCTCTACAAAAAAAAAAATTTGCGGCCGGTTATTTTCACTATTAATACCGTTTATCATCCAATGGAATCCAATCAGTGTTTGAAATTCTTCTTTTAAATGGAAAATACTGGTAATATCCTCTCGATTAGAACAAGCCGTATCAATTCATCGAAAGGAGAAAAAGCCCATATTAATTCCCAAACCACAAATGAGAATCTTCTGAGGTCTTGGACTATGATCTGTTTCGTGCCCTATTCATCACCATCTGTTATCCGACTGTAAGAAGTGTGATATATCGGTTCTCCGAACCTTTCCAGTAAATGACGTGATACATGTGGGAGAGACGACAGCCAACATTGGAGGCGCCCCACTAATCTACGCTCATCACGAATCACGATCCTCAAGAATGATAAAAAATCCTCAGATATCTCATCCCTCTGATTGCGCCGATTGATCCACAGCAACGGATTGAGTTGACTGAACCTGAATTTACACTCATGCTACCACCACCCACACCAAACCACACCCCACCAGCATCGCATATGAGAGAGCATATGTTGTGCATAACTTAATATTCAAACTTGGATATATTCGTCTTTTCCCGCGTTTGAGCCTTCAGTTACAAACTTTCTTTGATGCCAAGATTGACAAAATATTTAGTTGAATTAGATGCAAAAATAGTTTCAGATATGGTTTCGGACTCAAATAAAGATTATTTGACTTTTAGTTGCATTATTTTCTGAATGTAGTATGACATTCGATGGTTTCCCGTTTCAGACAATGGGGGATAAGCCCCATCACCGAGAGGGAAACCGCCTGAATCACCNCCCGTTTCAGACAATGGGGGATAAGCCCCATCCCGTTTCAGTTGAATCACCACCAGCTAAGGTCCCCTAACCGTCGGGCTAACTCGATGGCGAATAGCATGAGTAAACAAGGGTTGGGCAGACTGGTCGAGTCTATGCTTTTTCAGTAACCGCCTTCTGGGATGGCCTTTTTGTACATTATCCAGGCATCAAGAACAGATTACTACCCCCTGATATGTTTGTTTATACCAAGTCAAGCGGCCGGATATTTAAGTTTATAGGCTTCGAATCAACATAAGTTAGTTGGGGTGGTTTCGGGCATTTTCCTTTCAAGTAAAATTTCGAATTTGAATCTTATGAATAAATAAAATTTATATTGAAAGAATTTTACCTCTTAAATAGACCGACTAAACTCAAATCTGTATTAATCAATATTCAATGAATTTCTTGATAGCAGATAACCCAAGCTGGAAAAATAAAAAAGTTTGTAAGCTTTAAGAGGTAGCAGGACCATCATCACAAGTGAGAAAACATTGTGGGCCGAACGTGCATGATCTACATTTTGTTGTGGGAACTTGGATCTCGGCCAATGGATCGACTCACCCAGGGTAATGTCATCCAGATCTATGATTTGACTAACAATGAAACTTGACTCGATCATTATGCGACTTGTGGATTCACTGGCAGTTCATACTCCACCTCAGTTCTCACGTAAGTAAAGCCTATCGTGTATCACCATATCTTACATGTATCCTGAATCACTTAGCCCTTTTCTCATTCTCGTACTGTCATATTCCGTCTTCCGCACTAATCTTTTTTCTAGCTAATTTGAGTATTGGAGTGCTAATTCAAGTAATCATTCCCCACCCATATTCGACTTCCCTGTGGGTTTTCTATTGAAGCAACAGGGACAAAGACTAAACTTTACCCGGTTAGAACCAACGGACCAACCTGAACCACCATAACCAGCTTATGATATCTAAATTATATGCACTGTGACAATATTTCTTCTCCAACTGTAATGCGACTCGCCATATCGTAAGCCACAGGGGACAACAAGAATGAAGAAGGCATACGGATGAAAAGAAAGATGCGTCGTCGTCTTCCCAAAGTCCGAAAGGGCCTCCAAGATATGGGTGTGGATTCTGGATGTGGTGGGACACGATAAATTGAATTCTGCAGATGTGTTTACGTGAATACCAACAGGATCAAATGGGATGCCATTATGGGAGCTTTAATTATGTTATTTTATAGCACGTAGGGGGCATTAATTTAACCTGTACGAGTGACCCAACAACTTTTTATGGCGTCACGTACTTGAAAATTTAATGAATTAAAATAATTCAAATTTGATTACATCATTTATTAGTTGGTAAAATTTTCAATCATACATTTCATCTCATTGTAATAACAAAAGTATGAAACTTTAATTAACGAGAAGAAATATCAAATTAATTACTTTTGCCCATGTTTTTGGCTTCTTTTGGAGGAAAAACTAGACTCACCTTTTGGATCCTCTCCTTTCTCTGGTTGCTTCCCCTATGCCATATAAATTACATGGATTAGACTTGAAAGATATGGTATAATGTTATCTCACCGCACAAAATTATGGTTTGGCCATTTGTATTTAATAGGATATTGTATATATCAAATATAGTATACACTTATTACAATCAATCACACTAATTGGGATTATTACAATAAATTATATTGATTTGATTTGATTGAGTGATCGTAGCCATGATTCTAGCTGGCCATTGCTCCCCTCATGCACAATGGTAGATCTCGAACATTGAGCTTGGAATGCAAGGAAGCAAAACGTGCTGTGGAGAGACCTTTGGTAAGGATATCAACCAACTGGTCGGTAATGCAGAATAATTGAACCAAGAGTTGTCGCTGAGAGACTTGTTCATGAACAAAGCAATAATCAATCTCCATATGCTTTGTGCGAGCATGAAAAATGGGATTCTCGGTTAAATAGATGGCAGAGACAGCAACAAGAATTGCCGAGAGGCAGAATTGGTCATATACTTCACAATTTTCAAATCGGGATTAGGTTAGTGGACTTCAATTGTGCCTTGTTTCTATGTGATGGTAGGAGGAGGTGTTGGAATAGATCCGTCTGCGTAGCCTAGCAGTTTGTAAGACTTCAAAATTAGTGAGATTGTGTTTTTCAAAGATAGTAATTGGTGGAGTCAAGCTTGAGTGGAATGGTTGGAAGAGAATTCGGTAGATTTGGCTGAGATTTGTGTGATGGTGCCATTGGATGATTGCACGAACGATTGAGTATTGATAGAAGAAGAAAGGAGGAAGAAACTGAGGAAGGAACCGAGAGGCTAAAGGTACAGTTGGAGAGGAGTTGGAAAAAAAATATAGAGAGAGAGAGAGAGAGAAGGAAGGATGAAGGACTGTAGACAGTTGGGTTTTGGTTGGAGGCGGTAGGATTAGGCAGAGAATCACACGGAAGTTCTTTCGATTCAGAGCTCTGATACCATGGAAAGATCCAGTGTAATGTTATCTCCCCACATAGGATCATGGTATGGTATGACTGTTTGTATTTAATAGAATATTGTACATATTAAATATGGTATACAATGACTACAATCAATCACACTAATTATAATCAATCACATTAATTGGACTGATTATAATAAATCATATTGATTTGATTTGATTTAATTGAATGCTTGTAGTGATAATTCTAACATTTAAGACTATCTCTTTTTTAAATAAAATTTCATATTCAAATATTTTTAATGAAAAAAATTTATATTAGGAGAAATTTTATTCATCGGGTACCAATATGACTTAAATAGTTATGGACTCATAGACTACCTCATGGTGAGCACCAAAATTACATGGACTACAACTTGAAGCGATGATTGATGAACGTCCCCAAGCAATATTCACTTGCCAAATTGAACGCACTCGTCTAACTCCATGGAATCAGAAAACGAAAACGTGTTCCTGTGACTGGCAATCGGACAAGCCAACTCGCAAGTTTGCCTGGCAGAAGGCACTAGAAAACAGGAGCAAGATGAAGGACTCGTGTGTTCCCCCCGTTAATCGGAATGATCTATCTTACCGCATCGGCGCGGTGACGACATCTAGGTCGGAATTTTGGTGGGGTACAGATTCCACCCACTATAGCGGGGTGAGTGGACATACTATTAGACCTAAAACCAACTTCCTACCTACTTCAACTATGCTGGCACCTTTAAGCACTCAACGTGGGGCTAGTGGTTCTTTTCTCGCATTTAGCATGGCTCATCGTTCGAGAGATCGGCATCTTCGGTACGCAAGTGATCCGATAAAAAGGTGGGATCGAGGTACATGGATCGTGGATGTGATTTTACGGCCTTTCTTATTCCGGTGTGTTCATCTCTACTCTAATGTTTAGAGAGAACATGTGGCCCGTAATAATTACGTCAAGAATGTGTGCACATTGAAGGTTAGTTGTTGAGCTAGGCTGGCATGGCAGCAGATATAGAAGACAGGTTCCACCCACTTTCTCCCTTTTTCTCCTGGGAAAATTCGCTAAAAGAGATTTGCTCAATCGATGGACTTTTTGTTGGTGCTCACATTGTTGGCCTCTCTTATTCACTGCCCTGTCTTCTTTCGCCGGTGAGAGTCCACTGTGCAATGGATATATCGTGTGTGTGATAAGAATTACGAGGATAATTAAACATTATAATCTCTTAGTCTTATATTAAAATCTAAAGTTCAATCGTGGACTGGTAACCAAAAGTTTGGGATCGGGATTGGGATGAACGCCACTCACGTTTAGTTCACATAACTTCCATAACTATTGGGGGGTAACGTACATATAAAATAGGCAATAAATAATAATAACGAGAGCTATAGAGATACACGATCCTATATTGATCAATTTAAATTGTTAGGTGAAAATAAATGTGATCGCTTGTGAATTCACCATGTTCAATAAAGGTTTATTCTTTTCGAATTTAAATATGAATTTCCATTGAAAGATTATTGTAATACCCATTTCTTTAGGGTGGCCGAGGGTAAGTAATTTTTCAGAAAAGTATTGAGTGATTGATATTGTATTAATATATATACATATTAAATACTTTTTTGTATTTAAATTTTATAAAAAATTACTTAACCAATCTGACCAGTAAAAAATTAATCCACTAAATTAAGTTAAAATTCATTAAAATTTTAAGTTTTATGTAGTGGAAAAAAAAAACAGGAGGAAAAACAAAGTGAAAGCCGATAAATGAAGCAACGTGGGATATTGTCGTCTGTTAATTTCCTATTCTTTTAATCTTTGGTTGTTTCCCCGTTGGATGACAGGAGACGATTGACAAGGAAAAGGGCTGGAAATTGGTGACAGAAGAAAACAGTGAATATACCATACCAACCTCCTCCACCGAAGATTTTTTACATGATTCAAAGTTTATATGATAATGTTTATAAAAAAAATATCATATAATATCATTTTGCTTATTGTCAATATTCACTTTTACTGACACATTACATAACTATTCATCAAATTTACCGCATCTTCCATCAATCCTACTCCGACCATTAATTTCTCCAACCTTCACCATTCAACGAAGAAAACAAAACAGTTCTGAAAATCAGTACGGTACTCGTCGGCGAAATTCTCTGCTGAAAAAGATAACAAATCACAGATAAGAGGGAGCAAGATCTTTCATGGGATCCAGTGTCCGACTTTTCCGATTCGTCAAACTACTGTTTCCCTCCCCCTCCAAACAGTAACTGCACACCGGTTAATTCCCGGTCATACATTTCCCAGTTTTCTGCCCTCAAATTAGGGAAAAGTATCCTCTCATTTGCCATTTCCACATTCTTGGAGTATCTCATTAATGGCTTCTCTTGGGAATCACATGAGCTTCCTAGAGTGGCTTGCTCTCTTTGAAGCTGCACTCTGATCACCTAGCGGAGACTGCATACAGCGGTAGTGATTCCCGTACCCAGATTCTTCCTGAAAAATGCAGCAAACGACTTGAGCCAGTTATTGCCGGATCGAATAACTATCGAGATGGAAAGAGAAAAGACAACACGTGAGTATCCGAACAGTGGTGACAGAAATAACATCAAAATGGACGTCGAGGCTCACAATCGAGTGGACTTGAAAGAAATTATCCGAAGCATGTCTCCATGGAGCATCATCGTTGTCTGGTAGACTGAAGTTCTTCTGTAAGAGGTGCCATGAACGGAACAAGGTTACTTGATCTGGGACGAGACTACCCGTTTTAAAAGATAGAACAGTCACTTAGAGTTACGATATTATGAAGTTGGAACGGGAATGAATTCCTTTTATTTTGTTTTGTTTTGTCAGATGTTCGGAATGAGAACTAGACAGGTCTAAGAGAAGCCAACCTGATGGGAGCAGGCAGTGTCCTCATAATGCGAATGCCTTCTTCCACTGCTCTTCTGCCTCTTATCCTTCTTCTCGCCGTTCTTTTCCGAGCCAGTTAGGGAACCTCCTCCTCCACTCAAGTGGCAGCTCCAATCTTCAACCTTGAAGTAAGGAGGCCCAGAGGAGGCATCGGACACCATGGACAAGTCCTCGCTTTCGTCATCCTCTCCCTTCCGACCCCAGCCCGATCTGTAATTCCCAGGATTCTTCCTGTGTAGCTCCGTGGAAATGGAAGACCCATACTCATCATCGTCATTGTCCAAATAGAGAGTCCAACCCGATTCAACTCCGCTGCTACATTGCGGGCCAGAGGTATTGCTCATCTTCCTGAGTAAGTAAAATTGTGAAGGGCGTTCAGAAGTCTTTGTTACTAGACTGCAGAAACTCCACTCTCATGGCGGGGATTCTGGGTGAGTCGTTGCTGGAATGATGGAAGAAAGAGGAGGCTGGGAAAGAGATCAAACAATGAAAGATCACTCAAAATCTTGGATTTGTTTTGTCCCTTGTTCGACCTTCTTAAATATTATAGATATGTACACGTACGCATATACATATATATAAATATGTGTGTGTGTGTTGAATTAGTACTGCCAGTTGGCCCATGCATCCCTGTCTCTAAGCATGCATGAGAGAGAGAGAGAGAGGGGGGGGGGGGGGGTGGGGTCCATCAGAACAGTAGCTGCAATTGTGTTTGGAACAAAGACCCATGATTTGGATGACATGTCTGAAATGCTACGGAAGGAGATGAAAAATTATAAACTGTAAACGTGTTAGTGGCTAGCCTTCTTACCCGACTGAAAAGGAAGTTGGGACAAAGGAAATAAAGAAATAAAATATAAACAGTTGAATAAGCAAAAATTAATCTTATGATTTCTGGATCTAATAGTGAGAGCAAATGTAATTATATAAAACTCGTTTTTCTTCTTATGTACATGCCACTAGGATAAATCAAATAATAACCCCCAAGATTTTTGCCAGAGCCAAATGCAGAGAAAAAAAAAAAAGGCCGGTTATGGACCATTGGCATCCATGGTGAACGGCCGAGAGGCGATTGGGATTAAATTGGACCATTTCTTCCTGGTTAGATATCGATCATCACACTGGGTGCGATATGAACGGTTGACAACCAGGTGAAGTTTACCCTGTAATCGAGTAGAAACACAAGGGATGGAAACTCGAAAAGAGCGAATTCGATAGTAAAGATAATAGTGTCAAGCAATGTACGACTTTAAGATTCCATCCCGTTTCCGTGCTTGTTACTAGAATTGGCTAGATGTTGATTGCACTTCCTTGAGCGAAAGAAAGATTAATGTCATGCCAGCTTAGACCCAAGCCCTACGAATTTATTATTCCGGGTCCATGTACAATCCACAAAATTCATGATTAAGATAGGTTCATGTACTAAGTGTAAATGTTGGTGGTCTGGTTGAGATGTATACGCTCAAGTAAGAATGGATTTGAAGGGAGCATTGATCACTCCCGGCTTTGAACTCGAAACAACCTATGAAATATTAC
>CXYZ01010808.1:149092-164965 GCA_900006705.1 Sonneratia caseolaris
GGGGGGGGGGGGTGGGGTCCATCAGAACAGTAGCTGCAATTGTGTTTGGAACAAAGACCCATGATTTGGATTACATGTCTGAAATGCTACGGAAGGAGATGAAAAATTAGAAACTGTAAACGTGTTAGTGGCTAGCCTTCTTACCCGACTGAAAAGGAAGTTGGGACAAAGGAAATAAAGAAATAAAATATAAACAGTTGAATAAGCAAAAATTAATCTTATGATTTCTGGATCTAATAGTGAGAGCAAATGTAATTATATAAAACTCGTTTTTCTTCTTATGTACATGCCACTAGGATAAATCAAATAATAACCCCCAAGATTTTTGCCAGAGCCAAATGCAGAGAAAAAAAAAAAAGGCCGGTTATGGACCATTGGCATCCATGGTGAACGGCCGAGAGGCGATTGGGATTAAATTGGACCATTTCTTCCTGGTTAGATATCGATCATCACACTGGGTGCGATATGAACGGTTGACAACCAGGTGAAGTTTACCCTGTAATCGAGTAGAAACACAAGGGATGGAAACTCGAAAAGAGCGAATTCGATAGTAAAGATAATAGTGTCAAGCAATGTACGACTTTAAGATTCCATCCCGTTTCCGTGCTTGTTACTAGAATTGGCTAGATGTTGATTGCACTTCCCTAAGCGAAAGAAAGATTAATGTCATGCCAGCTTAGACCCAAGCCCTACGAATTTATTATTCCGGGTCCATGTACAATCCACAAAATTCATGATTAAGATAGGTTCATGTACTAAGTGTAAATGTTGGTGTTGTTGAGATGTATACGCTGAAGTAAGAATGGATTTGAAGGGAGCATTGATCACTTCCGGCTTTGAACTCGAAAAAACCTATGAAATATTACCTAAATTTCACTTGATTTTATCTTATTTTTGTTAAATTTTATTATTTGGCTCCCTTCACTTGATGGTATCCTGAAATTAAAAAAAGAAAAGATTTGTATTTAATATGGATTCAAGTATAGTTGACCGAATTAAATGATAAAACTTTTATGATTCTAAATTCAAAATCTTATTTATCCGAAAAAGTATGATAAAGTAACTCCATCCAACCAATTCGTGTTGCTTCCGCATCCCCATCTATGATGAGCGTGTTCGATAATAGAACATATTTGATTATGAATAATAAATTATTATCATACAATTGAAAAAAAATTAAATAAACCAAATCTATCTAAAAAATGGGTTTAAGGTTGTATAAATTAAGGTCCATAAAAATCCATGGGAAATATAAGAAAAATTGAATCCCACAATGATGAGAGAATGTAGTTTAAATCTCTTTATATATAAATGGGTGCTCATAAATGGTTTGACCAATCTATGTATATATCATACAACATATATGCTCGCCTCGTGCACTTGCATAGGGGTACGATAATGTGCGCTGATAACCCACATAGATGAATAGTATCCCGAAAAGAGGAGCCTTGCGCTCAAGGTTGATTTTACCTTCTCCTATGTACAATTTTCCGTCAAGTCAAGAATGACTCTTCTGATTTTTTGGTATTTGGATCATTTTTAATGCTCGGATTACTCAAGAATCTACCATTAATAGATAGATTAATGGTTATTTGTCTGTTAATGTCATTTACGGCTTATTAATCGGACAATTAAAGACTATTTTAGCCTGTTGGTATGCTTNTGCTTAGTTAATCGGATAATTAAAGACTATTTTAGCCTGTTGGTATGCTTTGTGGTCGCCCCTATCTTCTTCTTCTCTAGTTTCTGGCATAGTTTTCCTGTCTTGATATTCTTCTATCTATCGGTTCATCTTGAAGTTTAAGGTCTAGTATTATCCTCGACTCATCTCATCGTTGTATTATACGAGACAATCGATCAAACCACCTCGGCACACTCATAAGAGGTCAAATTTGTCTTAAAGACAATGTAACTACCACATACCTAAACTTTAACTATCTTTTTATTTCTATTAATTCTCTTTACTTTTTTATGATTTCATGTCATAAGTTTCATATCTGTCTGTTTTATATACTATCATATGAATTTATTTTTTGGGATTGAGATAAAGTAAGATTCCAACAGAACGCTTATTAGTTTGGATGGAGGGTTAAACAGTTCCAACATCACCACCCAGCATAGAGAAAAAGACAGTCACATATATGTTACACTCGCGAACAGGAGGAACAAAGCGATAAAGAGGGCATATGATCGAACAGAGGAAGCCCCCCGACACCTCGGTGTCTTGTGGCAATGAAAGTCTCAAGTCGGTCGAATCAAACGGAATGAAGAACGGGGAGTCAGTGCTTTCTCCTTTAGCCATCCCAATCAGTAGTAGATCTTGATTGGAGTCTCTGCCTCCTCCCTCATAGGCTAATAGTATGCTATACTACGCTTGCCGCGTGACCCTCCACTCAAACAGTGTAATTCTCTTCCTATTTGTCTAGCAACGAAAAGGACTCCTCCGTCAAGCCAATCAACATCGACTCTACCTACCGATTTGTGTATCGATCTCGCTCGATACAGCTCTTGGACGGAGATCTGCAGATGACTTGATAATCACATTGATTTTTTTATTCGGTTTGAACTCCTCAATACAACCGCCACATGCGAATCAATCTCGAATCCTACCAAAGGCAAGTCTTGATCCAACGTGAGGAAGCTAATTTTCTGATACCCCTGATGGTGCACCGACACTCTCGTGGAATAAAGAGGTTACAGGACATTTCTACCTCGTTCCAGTTCCCCTGCTCTTCGGAAGAAGAGGGTAAATGAATCGAAAGCGTCACAGATCGACCAAAATGATTGAGGTGAACTATACTTGAGACGGTCCCCANCGAATCGAAAGGGTCACAGATCGACCAAAACGATTGAGGTGAACTATACTTGAGACGGTCCCCAACAGTAAACATGAAATGACTGTCGAGATGTTACGAGAACTGTGCAGAGGCTGTCACTTAAATGTTCACCAGACAGCTTGAAGTTATCCCTTCACCATCCAGCGCATCTTCCACTGTCTGTCTCACTCATCACCATGAACACAAACGCGCCCTAAATAGTCCCCATCAGTGCACATGAGACTCGAAGCCCGTCATCTCATATCATTCATTTCATGTATGTCACCCATGTTCGCATCTATATCGCATTTAATCCGGCTGCATCGATGATGGCGAAGGGGATAAGGAGCTGCGTTCTGTCCGAGACAGGGTATGTAATGGTCATAGTTGTCATCTTTTCTTCTTCTTCTTTTTTTTTTCCTTTATAGATATCATAGTTGTCGTCTTGAATGTCTACTCGGTCGTGTCAAGACTGGTTTCAGGCCAAAAGATGACCCGGGACACATTAATTAGGAAGGACGGTCGACACCGATCTGTTACCGCATTTCAAGGCGACAAGCGATATTTTAGGAGTCCGGCACACACACTATTGTGTTCTATGGATATTGGACCTGTGTTGTGCTTTCTCGCTAGAGGAATGGTTCTTGGTTAATGCCGTCGATCTGGATCTGTAATCGTAAATATTCCAATTATTGTCAATGGGACTACTTGCACTTCTTCATGCTCTCTCTTTGAGATTCATAAAGCATTTTTACAACCTAAATTTGACAAATTTCTTCGCATGACGGCATTCGCATGCCAGGAGAGCCGAGAGTATTTAGAGCTACGAGTAAGCCACATATCGTGGGTGTCTCGGTGAGGCTGAAGTCTTGTTATCCATTGCTGTGGGATGATGGCATCAGNGACCAAAATGATTGAGGTGAACTATACTTGAGACGGTCCCCAACAGTAAACATGAAATGACTGTCGAGATGTTACGAGAACTGTGCAGAGGCTGTCACTTAAATGTTCACCAGACAGCTTGAAGTTATCCCTTCACCATCCAGCGCATCTTCCACTGTCTGTCTCACTCATCACCATGAACACAAACGCACCCTAAATAGTCCCCATCAGTGCACATGAGACTTGAAGCCCGTCATCTCATATCATTCATTTCATGTATGTCACCCATGTTCGCATCTATATCGCATTTAATCCGGCTGCATCGATGATGGCGAAGGGGATAAGGAGCTGCGTTCTGTCCGAGACAGGGTATGTAATGGTCATAGTTGTCATCTTTTCTTCTTCTTCTTTTTTTTTTCCTTTATAGATATCATAGTTGTCGTCTTGAATGTCTACTCGGTCGTGTCAAGACTGGTTTCAGGCCAAAAGATGACCCGGGACACATTAATTAGGAAGGACGGTCGACACCGATCTGTTACCGCATTTCAAGGCGACAAGCGATATTTTAGGAGTCCGGCACACACACTATTGTGTTCTATGGATATTGGACCTGTGTTGTGCTTTCTCGCTAGAGGAAGGGTTCTTGGTTAATGCCGTCGATCTGGATCTGTAATCGTAAATATTCCAATTATTGTCAATGGGACTACTTGCACTTCTTCATGCTCTCTCTTTGAGATTCATAAAGCATTTTTACAACCTAAATTTGACAAATTTCTTCGCATGACGGCATTCGCATGCCAGGAGAGCCGAGAGTATTTAGAGCTACGAGTAAGCCACATATCGTGGGTGTCTCGGTGAGGCTGAAGTCTTGTTATCCATTGCTGTGGGATGATGGCATCAGTTCGTCTTGGTTCGCGAGAAGATATTAGATGTGTCTAAGCCCATAGATTGTACCCGTGCCATAACTTCCCGATCAAAATCCGACACAGCCCTGTGGTGCCACAAAACTTTATCTCTTCGTTATTATTTTAGTCGGTATCTGAATACCTGTTGCTTGATCCGCCTTTTGTATATTACGATCAGACGATATCCTCTATCGGACTTGAGAATTCAGTCCTGGGCCTGAATTTGTCATGTGGGCCTTATCGTAGTGGGCCTAAGGAAGCCCAGATCAATTGCGTGATATCGTCTGGACCACTCCCACAGGCCATCGGGCTAAAATAGAAACAAGGACCACTTTCTCCTGTGTCTTTATGTGGTCGGCGCCAGGTGTTGCTAAACTGATTCTTCCATGATATAAATTGACCACAAAGCTCCAAAGAGAATGCTCCTAAATCCTCCATCTGTCCGCTTCCTCCATGAAAATCCACGCTTCGGAATTTTGTTTATATCGCTCGAACAAGTCATACCTTCACATCGTGCTTGTCGTTCATGTGACGACGACATCCTATGGCGCACTGTCCGTTTGCATTACAACAACGATGAACTCTGATGCTCGGAGAACACAGCTCAAACAGACCTCGCCCAGCTGAATCCGTTACCCGAAGCAAGATCCTCCAATGGCTTCGCCGTCAGCGGACGACACAGCAGCTAAAAAGCTCGAGCCAGCACGGACAGACCTGAAAGCCCTCCTCCTGCCCCCAAAGAAGGCGGATAGAAGCCTAAGGAAGACAGAGTGGCGGATTGGCCTCATCGACGAGGCTCTCTCGACCGCCTCTAGGCTGGTTACCCTGCTCCAGTCCCAGGCCATGGCCAACAAGTCATTGGACACTCGTATAAACCGGGCCATCACCCCTGCCCTGGCCCTCCTCGACAGATTCCGGGTCTTCAAGTCCCTCCAGGATCGGCTCCTCGACCTCTCCTCGAAGCTCTCCACTGAGAGCTCCCCTAGAAAAAAGGCTCAGGAAGCTCGTCAGGTACTGGACTCGGTTGAGAAGTTCAATGAGGCAATAGGCTCAATCGAAAGGGAGGGCAGCCCTGCGGTGCAGAAGCTGCAGGAGGTGGTGGAGTTCCTGAGCCGGACCAAGGCCACAGACCAGCTCCGGACCCATCGGCTCCAGGAGACCCTTGTCACTCTCAAAGCACCGTACGAGACCGAGGTTGATGCAATAGGGTTTGAGGGGCTGCTCGACGAGGCTCTCCCTAACCTGCAGGACGAGTTTGAGAGTGTGCTCATGCAATTGAAGCATCAAAACTTAGGGGAAGTTAACAATGGTGAGGACCAGAACGAGAGCGAGGCTATCTCTTGGAACCGAGGAGGAGATCGAGGTGTTGAGGAAGATTTCGGAGACACTAACGGGGAACGATTGTTTGGATATTTGCATCGATATCTTTGTCAAGGTAATGGAAATCAGTCAATCCCCTTGCCTAGTTAGCAACTTAGATACAATCCTTCGTGTTCTGATTTTCGATGTGACAACTTGAAGCCCATTGCAAGAAGCAGAAGATAATTTCATGTTTGCCTTGGCATACACCTTTTGGAGCAATCCAACCTTTCTTACCTTTTCTTCCAAGTTCCATTTGATTATTGTTATCAAGCTGATGGGATGACTGATTAGGTACAGGAGGGCGGCAGCAAAGGACCTGGTGAGGTTAAACCCGGAATACCTGAAAACGTACATGGCTGAAGAAATCGGCGGGATGGAAGGGGAGAGCCTCGGGAACGCAATAACCCTTTGGATCCAGCACTTCAAGCTCACCTTAAAGACCGTGCTCGTTGCGGAAAGGAAGCTCTGCAGCCAAGTCCTTAGAGGGATCGTGGAAGGCATAATTTGGCCGGAATGCTTCGTGAAGATTGCGGACAAGATCATGGCAGTCTTCTTCCGGCTCGGGGAGGGAGTTGCGGCGAGCAAGGAGCCCCAGAAGCTGTTCAAGCTACTGGACATGTTCGATTCCCCGGAGAAACTCAAGCCCGAGTTCTTCTCGATTTTTGACGGTGAGACAGGGGCACGATCCCTTATAACCTCACAACGAATTTAATAAAACTAGTGGTCCCTTCCTATGCTAAGTCCATGGACTCTAATGCCTGATGAACTTTGAAGAATTGGTACCTGATGGGTAACACCGATCACAGATAGACAATTTTCTCCACAAGAGACAGTGCCTGGCACGTCTGGGTGATCATAAACCACAAGTGAACATTTCGCCCAAAAAATCACAGTCGAACATGTTCGGTTGTTCCGATGAAGTGCAAGACTTCTTCCCTGAGATTATTTGATCGGTTGATTAATTAGTTTGGTCATCATCGTGAAAGAAAGCAATGGCCCTGAGATCCATGCTTATCGCAAAACTATTGTTCTACGTGTAAGGAACTCCCCTCATAGCCTTTGCTAGAGCCTGGTTTTCCATGCATACCCACGCTCATACCCATACTCAAATTTGCGATTCAAAGTACTTCATAAACACATTCCTAAAGGTTAAGAAAGGATATTTCATAGGGCAACATATCCACCATTTAAAATTAAGGCTATTAATTTGGATTTAATAGTGTATATATTAAAAGGAAAATATTAAAANGATTTAAAATTAAGGCTATTAGTTTGGATTTCAATAGTGTATATATTAAAAGGAAAATATTAAAATTAAATATTTTTATATAAGATTTCATGTAATAATTTATCTACGCGTTACTCCAGTTAAACATATATGAATTGAATGATATTATTTATATTCATAATTTAAATTCCTGTTATTTGATTGGGTGGTGGCGGCCCTGGCGGGTGGTGGCGATCTATGGAGCGACAGTGTGTTGTCGGACTCCAACAACTCGTAGCTGCTGACTCCATCAGCTCCAAGGAATAATTCCCTCCTCCCCAAGAATCTTCCGTATCCCCCTTCTCTTCTTCAATTGGATCCTTGAAAGTTTCTATTCAATTGATTTCCTTCGCAAGTTCTGGTTGCCCTTCAAGAATTTCCGAGCTTTCAACCCTAAAAGATCGATTCTTGGTCCAGCAGTCAACCATGGATCCAAGCTCCGAGCCGATTTCGTTCTCGGAGTTCCCGGAAGACGTCCAGCTCTGCATCCTCTCCTTCCTCTCGCTCACGGATATTGCTGCCTTCGCCTGCACCTCGAAGCGCTCGCACTCCCTCTGCAGCGGCGACAGCAAGCTCTGGCACGCCCTCTGTGAGCGCCGATGGGGCTCCAAGACCCTCATCTCCCAGTGGGGCGAGGGTCGGATCTCCTTCAAGCTACTCTACCGGACCCTCGATGAGTGGGACAGCCTCATCGGTTTCTGGCGCCGCTGTGGCCAGCCGAAGCCGTTTTCCGCCCTATCGCCACCGCTGCTCGTGTTCTTTGAGTGGGGTCCCACGTTTCTTGCTGGGTCGAGGGTCGCCCCATCCCGGGACGCCACCTGTAGAGTTGTCAAGTCACCATTCCTGTGGCTGTCCCTCTCCCCGACTGGCGAGGCCGTGAATCTCCTTGATCCAGATGGGAAAAGGTCTAGGTTTCCATCCGAGGGAGCAGTTCAAGACAGGGATTTGATCCCCGTTAAGGTTTGTTTCTCAGGGAACTCGCATTTGGTTGTGGAAGAGAATATGCTAGGCTCCGGGAGTAGCAGGATTGCGTTTGGTAGGAGTTCGAGCTCGGTGAATTTGACCAGCGGTGAAGAAGAGGTCAGTGGAGCTGACAATAATGGACTCCCTAGGAGCTTGCCTGAGCGTGACATGTCGGAGATATACCAGTACTTTGCAAACAGGATGAGTCCGGGAGGGAATGGGAATTCGAGAAGGCAGAGAAAGCGGGAGAAGGAGAGGCAGGGAAGGAGGAAATGGGATCCGGAGCACTTTGTTAAGATCATGAATTGCTCGCCCACATCTTCTCGGCCACTGCAGGGGCTCTGGAAGGTATTCTTCGATTGAAAATGGTGCATTTCATTAATATGATACCTTTCTTGTTCTTTTTTTTTTTTTTGCTTAAGAGAGAGATTAGGAGGATAAATATAGATTAGTTGGTTTCTTTGATGGAGCATGAATCGAAGTTCGCTGGCTATATAGCAGGGTAAGAATTATCACTTTAAGAGCACTTGTGCCCATGAAGGATGACTTGTTTGTGCATCAACGTTGGCTTTACCAAGGTGCTGATTGTTGAAGCACATTAGTAATTTGGTTTCATTTGAGTTGGAAGATGAAGTTTCTTGTCTGAAGCTCAAGATGTTCTTGTTGGAATGCTTTTTAAGTAGTCTCTGGTACTGATTTCATGGATGGTTGAAAGGAAGATTGTGGTTCTTGAAAATTGCCAGGTTAGATCAACTCATCTGATTCTGTCCAATTACAAAAATTATTCAGGTTGTAGTGACTGCAAAACTTGACTTGTTCCGTGCTTGTCCTTGCTTGCTAAATGGCATTGCTTGATCTGATCAGTTGAAGAAATTCATTAGATCAGTAATGGATATGCTGCTGTCACTTGCCAGAGAAGAAGGGTCTTTTGAGATTGTATTTTTACACTGTATAGGACTTTGCTTCGTCAATGTAGGGGCTGCTTCTGGGCCTGTTTTAACTAATAGTTATTATCTTGTCATTGTTTTCCTTTGCTTTCCCAGGGAATTGGTGATAATGCAAAATTGGACTTCTACCTTGTGACATATGATGATATTGGAGGTATTTCCTGTAGGAGGGTCGGGAATTCTTTAGCCAAGCAATTCTCAGGCTGCCCTCTTGTGTTTTGGACATCAAAATCAAATTATCTCAAGTCCCCACTTTCTCCAGAGGAATTGTTAATGTATGAGAGCCGTGTGCAACTTGGTGTGGAAGATCACAGCTGCTGTTTGGTGGAAGATGAGGCTGTCACAGTCTCCTGTGCACTCCGCATCAACACGAGTTTAGACCTATTGATCCCAAACATGGCTGGGAATACTCCTGTCAATACCAGGCATGTGGAAGGCAGGATATGGCAGTACAGTGATGGGACTTTTGGGTTCGGGTTTCTGAGCGATAATTTTATCATAGACCTGAAGCACATTGCTTGGAACGGTCATCTTCTCGAAACAGAGATGCCTTGTGAAGATTGAGATCAACTGTATCAGTTCCATTAATCCCTGTACATATTAGATTTGTAGCCTTTGTTGATCCATTGTCCCATTATCCATTTTATCCCTTTTCACCCTTCCTGGAGTTCTTGAAGCGACTTTCCAGCTCTATGGCATCTGACCCGTCGCTGAAACCCTCAGAAATGTCAAGATCAGTGACCCACCGTGTCCTCCAAGTATTCTCAATGAGGACAGCCTAGGAAGTTTCAGTTTTAAGATTAACACACAAGCCAGGCCAATGATCCGTCTTGGAAAGGAAGTTTTGGTATTAACTAAATTATTTTGCCACCTGCGATGAATTCGGAATGTGAGTTGATCGTTCTCTTACAATGCAAAAAATCTATGAAATGTTATATGAATTTCTTTTTACTTTATCTATTATGATCTTACTAAATCCTTCATTCTACTCTTCTATTGAGTTCCGTACCTATTTGTCTCTCAGTAGTATTCCATTCGATTTGAGCCTGGGAAGTTTCTTCCATCACGACATTAAGTAAATTCTTGGTTTTAGAGGTGGGCTGGAGTTGACCGGTTCCTCGGTTTGATTGGTTCAACACAATCCTCTTCAACCTTCCAGTGCCGGCGCAGAGAGACAAGCTCGAGGCAGCTGATTATCGTTGATGGCTGCTTGAACCGCGTAACCTGTTCCTCTTCCTTCGTTCCTTTGCAGGACTTTGACTAGAAGAGAGAGGGAGGGAGAGAGAGAGAGAGAGAGAGAGAGAGAGAGAGAGAGAGGGAGGGAGGGAGGGAGGGAGAGACACAAAGTCAACGGTTCTCCCATAAAATTAGGGTCAATTGCATTTTACTCCCCTACAATTCATCTGCTGTTTCAAAACCATCCTGCAGTTCAGGTTGGTTGTCTCACTTTTCACTTTGAAGTTTGTAAAAGCAAATAAACAAAAAAACAGAGAGAGAGAGAGAGAGAGTCTCCAGTATCTCAAGATAAAATACTAAACTGTCGATCTCTTTCTTGGATGGAATCTATGGAGTTATTGAATGTGGAACTCACAAGTATGGAGTAATTCATCTCCTCAATAGTCAAATCAACGAGAGATAAGGCTGATTGTGCTGGTTCTTAGGACACTTGAGAATTTTGACATCAAACCAAAAGCACATGGCCCAATTGCAACAACTCTCTCCCTCACGTGAAATTAATGTGTTAGTTTAGAGTACATTTCATTTTATAGAAAAATTTTAAATTCAAATATCGTGAATAAATGAATTTATGTTCATCAAGATTTATTATTTGATGAGTTGATTCAACTCGAATAATGTGATAGATATTAGACTGTGAACATCATCGCCTAACATGCATGGGAAAAAAAATACGAAGTCAATACAGGTTTGGATTTTTCTTCGGAGCTTTTTTTTTTCCATTTTGTTTCCCTTAGAAAACGCAATTTGACCTCCGCCTTGCATCCCAAGTCACGGTTCTGCTAATTCCTCGGCTCTCCCGGTTCTCCAAATTAATTACTCACAATTTGCTTAATATTATCGTAATATTAATGTGAACATATGATGTATTTTGAGGAATTTCTCGTGGGAAAGTCAGACTTGAAGATCATTCAAATAACGATGGTGGCTATGATTAATTAAGTATTTCAGCCTTTCTTAATACCCTATTAATCCCATAATTAGACACATTAAACAGCATCATAATAATAATAATAATAATAAAGCATATTACTAAGAAAATTAGACAGTGAAAAAATGACAGTTTTCAACATCATTGATCATGGATAACTGACCGAACATATATATATATAAATCAATTAGTATACATAAATCATTAGAATATGATGAATTCAGTTCAATTTGTTCAGATCGACCCACTAAGGGAATAAAACTCTTTAAATATGATTTTTTTTATTCACAAGACTCATATTATTTAAAAGAAAGAGATGTCAAATCATTTCAACTAATTTGTATCGACAAATTATACGTGAGACGATAATCATAGGATGACACTACTAAAATGAATCATGAGATTGTATCTTGATCGTCGTGTGAATGCCAACCTCGTCCCACCTTAGGTGTGGATTTAGAATTTATACATCCAATAATGTGCCCCTTCTGGAAATCCTTACCGCAGTCTCTTTATTCAATTATTATATTTTTGTCGATTGTGACGTTAGATCACACGATTCGCTTTTCCCACACACTTAGGCTACACATTCCATCACGGAAGCTACAACTTTCGTCTTGGAAACGATACCAAGCGATGCATATTGTTGCCACCACAAGAATTTCTAGTTATTGTAAAAGATTAATTTGTTGTAGTGCATTTGTTCCTTCGTCACAATAATACTTGCACATTGATTGAATGAGTTATGGCGTATTTTATCAAGCAACCCTTCTTATGATTTATCTTATGTGATAATTCAGAGTTTTATTGTGTTATCTTAGTTAAGTTATAATTTTTAAATAATTTCGTTTTCATTGAAATTTCATCTATTTCCTTTGTAAGATTACAATTATTTTGGATGATATGGTTATGGAATTATTGGGAGAGTTACACTGAATCAATTGGAACTTAAATTAATTAATTTTTTTAAATTTTTTAATATTTGGTAATTTATATAGGAATAAAAGTAATTCTTTCAATATCAAATAATTAATATTAACATCATAATTAACCATAACTAATAGATATACCGTTTAATAGGTATAGCTCTTCGGATTATTAACTATTTTCATCGGTAAAATTTGAATCCAATTTCCACCTTTTCAGAATTAGCCTAAAATCACACCGACCAACCCATGTGGGTTATAAGAAAGAAATCAAGCCCTCCGACTAACGCAACAAAAAGGGGAAATTTATCTTCTGCCCGCTGAAGTTGTAAAGGTGTTGCAGTTTGCCCCTCTCCCTGGAAGTCAACGCAAGACAAGATCCATGTGGGAACCTTCTGCTCGGCGTAACAATTTTTTTTTTCTTTCTTTCTTTTCAAACGTTTTCACTTGACCAAGTTTTTCAATTTTATGTGCTTAATTTGATCGGGTCTTCGTCACCAACGACGGTCCATTCCATTCAACTGATAATATAAGTACCGCTTCTCCCTCTCTCTACTTCCTCAGAAAACAGGACACCCCAAAGAATCGCATTGACTCGAATTCTCAAATGTTGAATCCTTTCATCTGTGGCGCATTCCACCCCAAAGAAGACTCGGACGAGCTCGGAGCCGGAGCCAGAGCCACGAGCCGTTCCTCGACCCCGAGAAGGAAGCACACCTCCTGCAGGACTCGCAACAGCAACAGCAACCACAACAAGAACCCGTACTCGACCAGGGGGCTAGACAAGTTCGAGGCGCTCCTGGCGGACATCAAGGAGGAGAAGAAGAAGATTTACGGTACGGTCGACGCCGGAAACATCTCACTCGTCCGGTTCGTGCCCACAAGCTCGAACGACCTTGTCCCCATAGTCGTGAAGCTCAAGGACAGCAACAGTCAGCCCGGGAGCCCGCTGAGAACAGAAGAGACATCAGACGACAAGCACATGACCACCCATCATTCGGAAATTTTGCATCAATCGACGGCTGTGACGCGAAAGGACAGTGAGCTGAAAGCTGAGACGAATAAGAAGAAGGGATCGTCATGGAAACCACCGAGTTGGGACCAATGGAGGAGGCCTTCCTATTACGTGCCTGCGGCTATAATCTTGATTTTGGTGTTCTTGGTGTTCTTTGGGCGGTCCGCTGCGATCCTGTGCACGACGATCGGGTGGTACATGATCCCCATGCTAAAGGGTGGGAGCCCGGGCAGTGAGAAGACTGGGAGGTCAGAGAAGAAGAAAGAGCTTAGCAGAAGATCGAGCGAGAACAAGATCATTGCAGTCACTAAACGATCACCTGACAGGTCCCCTAGACGACACGACCACCAGAGAAGCTAGTGAAGCCGTTGAACGATCGATGCCTAACCTTACGAGATTTCTCTTTTGGTTCATTCTGTGGATAAATGTAGAGAGCTTTTCCCTTTTTTTTTCCCCAGCATTTCTCGCCATCTCATTGAAATCAATGGATGGATGTAAGTAATGAAATATAACTGGGAGAGTGAGGTCTAGCTTAGGACCGGAAACATGGCGGCCCATGTCATGTAAGAGATGTTTACATCGTGGTTTTGTTGATCAGAGGCCACCTTTGTGATGATTAGATATCTCGTACTTGTCAATTACTTTCTTTGACGCGGTTACTAGTTACTCCTGTTCTGGCTTCAGTTTTGGCCCAAAGAGCTCGAAGGAGCCCGGAACCCGGCTCCAGCTTTGCGGATACCCTTACTCTCTTGGAGTGCTACCGAAGACAATGGACTCTGGGCTAGGACCGGTGGGCACAGCACACTGCAGCCCTGATCTCAGTATAGGGGCCTCCTTCGGCTTACGGCTGAGGAAGAAAATTTTCCAGCAGGGTTTCTGATGTGTCACCGGAGATGTCCACGGGTTCAGTTTCCAGCATGATTGATGATGTAATACTTTGAAAGGTGATATAATGAACTGCAGGACGCCAGGGACCGTCTGGAGCCCAGAATTTGGTGTGATTATCCTGGAACGTTAACCTTGCATCCTAGAAGATAAGTCTCGCTAGGACCAAGAATTATATTTTCGGCAGTACTTCCTTGCAACATGGACTAACAGGACGCACTGGGACGAGGCTATCTAGACATTGCCCCCCACAAAATCAGATTGTGTGAACCCCATGGGCCATTGCTTCAACCAACTGAGAAGGATAAGACCACGACCAGTTCAGCCCAAGGCTGGATGACCATGCTTAACTATGGCCGGACCCAAAAGTTGGCGACCACAGTTTGGGCTCAGCAAAAGGGTAGCTAACGAAGAACAAAATTATTGTCGATTTGAAATCAAGTTGTCCTTAGTTTAGTTCTTACCAGTTAGTTTATCTGCACCCTTTGTTTCCTTCTTACATACATATATATATATATATATTCCATCATCATGAGTGACCTGTGTGTACTCAATGAAAAGTAATTCAATTCTTATAAATAAAATTTTATTCTTTATTCATATCTTACTTATATAATATATATATATATATATGCAATCATGAGTCTACTCTACAATGAAGAGGAAGCTAATCGATTAAGTTTTCTCGTCCTTCCACTTTTAAAGAAAATTAAATCAATCCAATCAGACCTGAAGCCCCTCTTTTACTTAAAAGAGAAGAAAAATTCTCCAGTCCATGCAAAATCTAGTACAAACTTGAGATCACGTTCAACTCTGCCATGCCATTAGAAATGTCAAGCGTCAAGCCAAGCCATGACCCGGCATGATTGCATAGAACATGTGGAGCGGTTGATCTCGATATCTGTATCGTTCTATTGATAAGTACGTGCTTGCATTTGTATGTTCGTAATCTAATGTTAAAAATGTTTAACACAAGGAAATAATTTATCCGCTGCATGAACTTAAGTCCAAGTCCTCAATTGTATATTTGTTCTTTTTTTTTCCTTTCCTATGTCATTCCAGATATAAGTGCCTACAATCGTGACACACACCCCGTGCCTACACTGCATAATCGTTAAGACCACAAAGTTGGGTTAATCGCACAGGTGAAGTGGTAAAAGAAATCTTGAAAAAGGTTTTAGAGGACTACATCAGTTTATAAAAAAAAGTTGTAAATATATTTTTCGTTAATAAAAACTGTTAAAGAAAAAAAAAACAACGTGATTACACGGTGATGATGTCGTCTGTCTTAACTGTGCCAATTGTACCAGAGGTTCATAAGACTCATCTGTAGACATTTTTCCAAACCCCAGAATGAAGCCGCTCTATCCCAAAGCTCGATTTCCTTGTTACTAGCTAGAGAGATACGATATAATGTGAGCCCACGGGCTTGGGCCCAAGGAGAGCCCAACCCTTTTAAGTTGGCCCATCTATTTTCTTTTTCTTTTTCTTTTCCTTTTCTTTCTTTTCTCTTCCCCACTGCCTTACGCGTCCTTTCACCCCTGTCAATCAACTTTTTCTCTTTTTCTCTCTATCCTTCTGGAGACATCGTCGTCAAACTCCAGCGCGCGCGCGAGAGAGAGAGAGAGGGGGTAGAAATTTTTGCACGGAGAGGAAGTGAGGTCGAAGAGAGGAGTTAAACAAAAAGGGGAACAACGGTAAGTTTGAAATAGTTAAATATTTAGTTTGGTATATATAT
>CXYZ01010808.1:165950-180512 GCA_900006705.1 Sonneratia caseolaris
GCCCAAATAGACTCGGGGATCAACTAGGATGAGTGTGTTTTGATAGGGTATGTATAGAAGTCTTGTATAGCTGTGATCACATATCACGACCTGAATATCTGGTGGTTGAAACTATTGTTTTGGAAATGGTTGTGGATGGGTGTGGCTGGATTTGGGTGTGTTGAGCTGAGTATTAACAGGTTTTGCATATCTGGTTAGTCCTAAGTACAGGGGAAATTCTGCCGGATTTTTGGATCGTGACATATAAAGTCTCTAAGCATCCATAACTTCTCGATCAATCTCTGTCATCCAGTTGCTGTCTCTGACTCTATATTTGCCAACTACAGCGACATCTCCAAGTTTGAAACATACTCCTTCGGCTCAAGTTCAAGTTCGGGGTGGATGCACATTCGCTTGAATGACAGATGATGGGGCTAAGGAGAGTGGAGGATGGGAGGAAAAGTTCAATTTCCCTTTGTCTTCGCAGTGCAAAGGGCGGCACGGTTACCCTCCTTTTAAGAGGGGTGAAAATGAAATGATGGAGAGATGGTATTAGGTGAAACTGAATCTGTACGAAGGGGTTGGGCCAAATGGTAAATAGTTCGGTGCCATTTAAGGAGGTTTCGAGTTCGAGATCTCGCATACACAAATATTGTCATTGGGAGTCTCACCTGCTATGTCAGACGTGTGACCCAGGGCAAACAATGAATTAGTCATGTGTGATTAGTTAAAAGATGTCGTTTCACTACTGGTAGAGCCTGCTTGGATACCATGACCAACAACAACAAAAAAAACCAAATCTGTCCACATCAACATTTCTTTTTATTATTAAAATTATTTTATATCATGGGTGCAGTTAATTCGACCGTCATCATCCTCTTATTATCATGATTTTGATTATTTGTAATTAAGGAGAATACATTCGTAATGGTTTGTACCAACGAAGTATCAAAAGAACTTTTTGTACCATTTGTGCAATTCACCCACAAAATGGCTCCAGGAATACATAGATATAATGTCGCATGCTCTATGCAAAGATAACATGCTCCATGTGGATCATGTGGGATCCATTTATCCAAATTTGTGGTAGGTAATGTAAAATTCTTTTAAAATAAATTTTTTTATTTATAAAATTTAAAATTAAATATGATATTTAAAAAAATAATGTTAAATATTTTTGGGGGTAAGCCTATTTTTGTATGATAAATCATACGGACCACCTTGGGTTTCATTATTTGGAAAATGTGAAGAATCCCGCAAGACATCGTTGACAGGTCCAAGCAATTTTTTTAAAACTATTATTTAAGAAAATAATACATTAAATTTACAAAATGGTTATGATTATAAGGAGAGAGAGAGAGAGAGAGAGAGAGAGAGAGGATTCCAATCCACGATGATGGTTGCCTTTTTTATTTTCTTTCCCCTGTCATTCGTGCTTGGTCGATGAATAGGACGATGGAATAGAAGGTAGCGTAGCTTCTCAAATCTTTTAATTTTATTCAGGAAAAAAATGTCTTCATATTAAACAAATACACAATTTTTTTATTAAAAAAATTCCCAATTATCAATTCTTTTACTTGTCGTTTGGTGGAGCAGTTGTCTTGTGTTAACTTTTTTTTCTTTCTTAATCATATTAGTATCCGGAGCTCTCGTCGATCATGATCAAGGTAAGTTTGAGCAACATAAGCTACTTAATTAGGATGTTAAAATTTTTAGTAGTAAAAATTTCTCAACTCACATAATTCGACTATAATACTTTATTGCCGTAGAACTTTCACTAGGACTACAAGAGAATGGAATCATGTTTGACCCAAAACCTTATGCTTGGATGAGGGGATAACCAACTTGATATTCTCGATGATTACCGAGAGACGAACATTTTTCTTTCGGTCTTAGACTTATTAATAATTGACTTTAAATCTTCTTAGTGTGAGTCCACACATTAATATGCTTTGACACTTAATTGAATTTTCACCAAAAATTATAAAAGTGACGGATCTGTGTCTAATTTAAAAAATTAAGCTGATAAGATAGTGGTTTATTGTTTTTAACATACAATTATCATTAATTTTATTTTTCTGAAATAAGATTAGATTATTCATCAACCTTGTATAGCATACGAATCAAACTTATCATAAATTTAAGGTTTAATATCTCGATTAAGTACAAATTTTAATAATTATTTTTGAAATTTAGCATAAAAAATTTTCTTTTCTACATTTTCATCAAATACCAAGTATATATAATTTATCGAGTTCAACATAATATTTATTTATATTTTTTCATCAATTTATCACAGACACTAAGTGCAACATAAACTATTATTAGTCACGTGAGGAAAACTAAGATCATCCACGAAAGAGAAAAAGTTCAATTTCGCGGAAGCCGGCCATCATCTGCACTCCACGTATGGGATGAAAAATTATGCCAAATGTCAAGTTCTATGACCACCACTGACGCGGCACATAAAAATAAAATATGACCGACTTGTCGTATCGTCCTAAGTAATTCTTTTGATTTAATAGAGAACCGTGAATTTAAAAGATAATAATAAAATGATTAAAAAAATTTATAAATAAATATTGACTTATTTGTTTAAGATAAATTATGATATTAAATAGTAATTTTTATTGATTTAGCCGTGGCAGATATCTTGTCTTAAAAGACACTCTATATTTTAATGCATAAAGTTGTTGAAAAATAAAATATTCCTTCCGTAAAGTGACGTGTTAAGTTATTATTCCATCAATAAACTTTTTAGTTAAGGTTTAGTGAATTTTATATTTATAAAGTTATTAAAATAATTCTANACACATTTATATAATATTTATATTATTTCCTTTATATTATTTGAAGTTTTTATGTTGCCCTTGTTTTCTCATTAAAAATATCCACGTTCATGTAAGTTATACCACCTTTGATCGAATCATGAGAATGTTTTTCTTTTTAAATAATTTCATCTCAATTATTAGAGTGGTTGGAAAAAAAAGAAACCTAGTCAAGGTGGATCCAATGTGCTGTGAGCCCCTGGTAAGGTGGTGCTATAAATATGTTCTCGATTTTAAAGAAACTACATAAAAGCCTATTAAAAACGAGATAAAAAAAAGGGAAAAAAAAGAGCTACACAAAACGCACTGAGGAGGATCATATTGAAAATATTCTTCTGATTGGTAAAATATTACTGTATTAAATTCTCGATATAATTGACTCATTATTTAAGATCTCAAATTTGTATGTTATGTATAAAAAATCATAATTGATGGAATTTTACTTTATAATATATGAGTCATGCTTGAATCTGCATTAGTTATAACCTATTTGTAAATTTACCAATAACATGTGAATAAAAAAAGAAAGCCGAACAAAACTTTAGTGATTAGATATAGCATTGTAGTACACACTCGGCGCTGTCCACTGGAGAGAGATTCCGGGGAAGACAACTCGACGTTGCTTTAAATCTCGTTCTACTTCATAGAGGTAAGNTGGTAAAATATTACTGTATTAAATTCTCGATATAATTGACTCATTATTTAAGATCTCAAATTTGTATGTTATGTATAAAAAATCATAATTGATGGAATTTTACTTTATAATATATGAGTCATGCTTGAATCTGCATTAGTTATAACCTATTTGTAAATTTACCAATAACATGTGAATAAAAAAAGAAAGCCGAACAAAACTTTAGTGATTAGATATAGCATTGTAGTACACACTCGGCGCTGTCCACTGGAGAGAGATTCCGGGGAAGACAACTCGACGTTGCTTTAAATCTCGTTCTACTTCATAGAGGTAAGAGGAGCATGCCCTCTTTTTCTGTTTTTCCCTTCTTAAATTTTACCGACAGGACTTGATATGAGACGGAGGAGATCGAGGAGGATGTGATTTCAGTCAGTTTTCCAGTAAATGCAATATTTATATCCCAATTGTGGATCTCAAATCAGGTGGTTGACTTTGAATTGGCTTGCGTGCTCGGTGTTGGTGTTGATAGATAAACCATGCTTAATATAACATCTAACTCAATATTCTTTGAACACCCATCGATCTTGACTGTTGGATTGACCACGGAAAGCTTATTGCTGAGGTGGATTTAATGGAGGTGTATTAGATCCTAATGAGATTAAATTGCTTGCTTCAGTCAGTTCCGATGGATTTTCACCGCACTCATGCCGACCACTGACTGTGGGGTCAAGAAATGCACAGAAAGTGGACTGGCTGAAACTTCCGTCCTACTCCGCCATTGTCTCAACATTTCCCCTCATTTAACTTCTTACAACTACCCTCTTCCCTATGCTTCCTGTAATAGAACTGATATGGGACCCTCTTTCTTCTACTTCAAGAAAGATGGGAAATTTCAGTGACAGAGATCAGTGAAACAGGAATCACTCTGGCGAGAAAATTCGCGAACTTTCTCAAAAGAGCGCAGCGCCCATTTGGTGCGAAAAGCAGCATCGAAGCTCCTTGCCCGTTACTTATGTGAGCTCGATTCCTATTCTCTTAAGAACCCCCTTTTCTTTTCAGCCGATCTGATCTATTGGGAGGTGAGGCTTTTACTTGGAGGAGTTTGGAGATGGAAAGCTTATTGGATGGTGAGTTTGGGGACGTTAAGCCGAAGAACTCGTCGGAGGAGGCGCTGCAGAGATGGAGGAGGCTCTGTTGGCTCGTCAAGAACCCAAAACGGAGGTTCCGGTTTACTGCTAACCTCACCAAAAGATCGGAGGCCGAAGCCATCCGTCGGACCTTTCAGGTCTTCTCTTGTTTCCGGCTCTCAGCTCCCTTTATTTGGTGTTCTTGAGTAAGAAGATTCTTATTTAACTGGGAGTTTCTGGTATCAAATTAGGAAAGAGATGGTCTTTTACTTTTCCTTCCGCTTATCTGAGAGCCGTTTGATGCGTCTTTAGCTGGCGAAGTAGTTGGATCAGCACTTAATACTTCTGGCGTTTGCTATATAGCAATAGCATCAGTCCAGTTGGTCTTAAATTATCATAACTGAAGTTTTGAAGGCTTAAGTGGAAAAGAGAGAGTGGATTAAAATGAAAAAGAGCTTGATTTGGAAAGTACCAGTTCCAAACTTACAGATTATACAAGAATTTAGGGTTTTGAATAGATTTAATGAAAAGGAGGCCAGATGTAATTCAATTGGAAGCTCATAATCATGCCATTTGATAATTAATCTAGCGTCATATTCTTTATGCATTTTAATTTTCTTTTCCTGTCATTTTGTTGATAGGCAAACTTCCGTGTGGCAGTAATAGTTTCTCAGGCTGCACTTCAGTTTATCCAAGGTGATAATTACTC
Organism: Sonneratia caseolaris; assembly: GCA_900006705.1. Classification (NCBI taxonomy): domain Eukaryota; kingdom Viridiplantae; phylum Streptophyta; class Magnoliopsida; order Myrtales; family Lythraceae; genus Sonneratia; species Sonneratia caseolaris. The sequence goes on from CXYZ01010808.1 coordinate 171,228, forward strand.
ACTACTTTGTGGCTCGAAATTACACAGTCTGCGTTTCACATTCCCTTTCTGTCAATTTATTTCCTTTGTTCATTGCCAAAACAATGTTTTGCAGGTCTTACTGATTATGAAGCGCCCGAGGAAGTCAAAGCGGCTGGGTTTCAGATTGGTGCTGATGAGTTGGGATCAATGGTGGAGGGTCATGATGTGAAAAAACTGAGAGGCCATGGTGGGGTTGAGGGAATTTCAGACAAGCTCTCTACATCAATAACCAGAGGAATCTCTGCATCTGAAGATTCTCTGAAGCGAAGAAAAGAAATCTATGGGGTGAATAAGTTCACCAAAAGCCCACCTAAAGGATTCTGGTTCTTTGTCTACGAAGCGATTCAGGACATGACCCTTATGATCCTTGCTGCCTGTGCCTTGGTGTCTCTGATTGTTGGCATCATAATGGAAGGGTGGCCAAAAGGGGCCCACGATGGGCTTGGCATCGTAGCTAGTATCCTACTCGTTGTGTTTGTGACTGCCTCAAGTGATTATAAACAGTCTTTGCAGTTTAGGGATTTGGATGCAGAGAAGAAGAAGATCTCTGTTCAGGTGACCAGAAATGGGCTGAGACAAAAGATTTCCATTTATGATCTGCTTCCTGGTGATATTGTTCATCTCTATATTGGGGATCAGGTTCCTGCTGATGGGCTCTTCATCTCGGGGTTTTCTGTGTTGATCAATGAATCGAGCCTGACTGGCGAGAGTGAACCAGTTCATGTGAATGCCAAGAATCCATTTCTCCTCTCGGGGACAAAAGTGCAGGATGGATTGTTGAAGATGCTCGTGACTACAGTTGGCATGAGGACCCAGTGGGGCAAATTGATGGCCACTCTCAGCGAGGGAGGAGATGATGAGACCCCCTTGCAGGTGAAGCTTAATGGGGTGGCAACAATAATTGGGAAAATTGGTCTGTTCTTTGCTATTGTGACATTCGCAGTTCTAGTGCAAGGTTTGCTTGCTCGAAAGCTGCAAGATGGGTCTCAGTGGTCCTGGTCAGGTGATGAAGCCATGGAGATTCTTGAGTTCTTTGCTGTTGCGGTAACAATTGTTGTGGTTGCCGTTCCTGAGGGGCTCCCATTGGCTGTCACACTGAGCCTTGCTTTCGCAATGAAGAAGATGATGAACGATAAAGCCCTAGTCCGCCACCTGGCAGCTTGTGAGACAATGGGTTCCTCTACCACAGTCTGTAGCGATAAAACGGGAACACTGACTACTAACCACATGACTATTGTGAAAGCTTGTATCTGTGAGAAGGTAATAGAAGTTGGAGAGTCTGAATTTGAAATACCCAATTCAGTGATGAAGATTCTACTACAGTCAATATTTAATAACACTGGAGGGGAAGTCGTTAACAATGATGGGGATAGTAAGAAGCCTGAGATCCTCGGGACACCCACTGAGACAGCCATTTTGGAATTTGGTTTGAAACTTGGAGGGGATTTCCAAGTAGAGAGACAGAAGTCAACAATTGTGAAGGTTGAACCATTTAATTCATTGAAGAAACGAATGGGAGTAGTTTTGGAGCTTCATGATGGGAGCTATCGGGCCCACAGTAAGGGTGCCTCTGAGATTATTCTTGGTAATTGTGACATGTTTATGAATGCAGAAGGGAAGGTTGTTCCTCTAGATGAATCAGCCATCAATCATCTCAAGGATACAATTGAACAATTTGCAAATGAGGCTCTCAGGACTCTATGCCTTGCTTACAAGGATGTTGGGATTGAGTTCTCCTCTGAGAGTCCAATCCCCACTGAAGGGTACACATGCATTGGGATCATTGGTATCAAAGACCCTGTCCGCCCAGGTGTTAAAGAGTCTGTGGCAATATGTAGGTCCGCTGGAATTGCTGTGAGGATGGTTACTGGAGATAACATTAACACTGCAAAGGCAATTGCCTTAGAATGTGGGATATTGACCGAGGATGGGATTGCAATTGAAGGACCTGAATTCCGTGAGAAGAAAGATGAAGAGTTGCTCGAGCTTATTCCCAAAATTCAGGTACATTTATCACTTCTCTGTTTGACCATTATTACAGACATATTTTGGTAATAGCAATCTTTCAAGTAATCAAACTATTGGCCAAAAAAATAAACTATTTACAGATGCAAGTTAAAGCTGGTCAACTTTCTTATATTGAATATTCTGATTTTTTTTTCTTTTTCAGGTAATGGCTAGGTCTTCTCCACTTGACAAGCATAAACTCGTGAAGCAATTGAAGACTACTTTCCAAGAAGTGGTTGCTGTGACTGGAGACGGTACTAATGATGCTCCAGCCCTTCATGAAGCAGATATTGGGCTTGCAATGGGCATTGCTGGAACTGAGGTGCTTCTTCTATTTCGTATTTACTTGCCTTGCATTTTAAAAGAACTTTTTATTATACTTTGTTGCTTATAAATAAATGATTAAACAGCATTCTTATCCACCAATCTTTTGAAACATTCTTAGGTTTTTTTTATTACCATCCCAGGTGGCTAAGGAGAGTGCTGATGTTATCATTCTGGATGATAACTTCTCTACCATCACGACGGTGGTCAAATGGGGCCGCTCTGTCTACATTAACATCCAAAAGTTTGTGCAGTTTCAACTTACAGTAAATGTCGTTGCCTTGGTTGTGAACTTCACTTCAGCCTGCTTGACAGGTACGGATTGGAATACCAATAAAAATATTACTTATATTACATTTCATCAAGATTCCCATGATTCTTTTATAATGTGTATGTTTATTGACCTTTTCCTTTCAAAAGCCACTGCAATAATTACTTTTACTTAATTTTCATTCACAGAATTCCTTGATTCTTGTTGTATGTTATTAATTTTGATATTATCGTAGGAAATGCACCTCTTACTGCTGTGCAGCTCTTGTGGGTTAACATGATCATGGACAGTCTGGGGGCTCTCGCATTGGCAACTGAACCTCCCACTGATGACTTGATGGAGAGACCTCCTGTCGGTAGAAAAGGGAACTTCATCAGTAACGTGATGTGGAGAAACATCTTGGGCCAGTCTCTCTACCAATTTGTCATCATTTGGTATCTCCAGACAAAAGGGAAGTCAGCTTTCCTCCTTGATGGCCCCAATTCTGATCTAATCTTGAACACGATCATCTTCAATTCATTTGTATTCTGCCAGGTAATTAATTGTTCATTTGTAATGCTAATTTTCTCTGAAATCATGGTGACTATATAACACAATTGGTTATCTTTGACAAGCGTTTCAGTTATACCTGAGATCTTCCATTTCAATCACTGATATTAACAGATCATGAAAATTGTTTCTTACCTGAGCAAGTTGCAGGTTTTCAATGAGATCAGCTCAAGGGAAATGGAGAAGGTTAATGTGCTCAAGGGAATTCTCGGGAATTATGTGTTTGTGGCCGTTCTCACTTGCACTGTCCTGTTCCAAATCATAATCATCGAATTCCTTGGCACTTTTGCAAACACTTATCCTCTCAGCTGGAACCAGTGGTTCATCAGTGTCTTGCTTGGATTCCTTGGGATGCCAATTGCTGCTTGTCTGAAAATGATCCCAGTGGGCTCGGGCTAATTAAAGCTGAAAATATCCATATAGTTTAGGTACATTCTAACCCAACTTAAATTCTGATGCTGTGAACGGTCCCTATAGCGGACAGTAATTTTGTTTTTCTTATGCCGGGGATACTTGTTCAACTGACCTGTTATGTCCGGTAAAGGTATATAATCAAATCTATTAATTTTCACATTCATTCCCTTGTAAATCAGTTGAATTATTTGGAGCCTCAACTCTCTTATGTTTCGTTGGCCACCCTCCCATGAGCAGCGCCGCACAGGAAGGGGCTATTTACTGTCTTTTCCATGTATCCCATCACACGTATCACCTCCGATAGACAATCTGCCTTTGGGCAGGGCCTTGAGCATTCATTCCCCCCCAAGATGTGAAGGTGAAGTTTGCAAGAGGATGAAGGGGCGATGGGAACTATTATCAGCTTTGTTAGTTGTGGAGAGGAGAATTTCTCAAAAGTTTTTGGCATTTGGACGACAGAGGAAATTGAAGGGTGTGTTTGGTTGGACTAGACATGCCAAGCATTCTTGGGTTGTTCCTTTGGAATTCCTGGCTTTATGATGAGGTTTCCCATAACTTGATGTGTGAATTTAGTACATGCAAGTCCAATAGCATGTAAGATTTTTAACTGATTCCTTTGGGATGAATAAGGGATTCAAGAGCAAGCAAATCAGCATCTAGCTGATTTATATTTGCTGGTAGATATCCATCCGGGGGCATTAAATGTGCTATCAGTGTACACGGGCATGAAATGGATTTCCCTTGTCATGCCTTATGCGATTCTGCAATGGGACCAACAGCTGCAAGGCGCAGATGCTGATCATATCATATGTATCAAGAGCCACGTAAGTCGTTGGATCATGTGACTTCCAGCACATCGGGGAGCCTTGCTTTCACATGATGATTATTGTTCTGACTGCTAGTAACGGCTGAAGAATACAAATTCTTCGAAGCTGGCATGTTGTCACTTGCCCACCAGGGCAGCTAACAATTCTGCCCGTCTCTTTCCACCAGAGGTCAGAGACTGGTCAGCAAAATAGCAAATATTTATCTACGTTTTTCCTCTCTTTTCACCAAAAAAAAAAAGGAATAAATTTGTCGTTCATCATGTTCTGATCATGGTCATGGAGTGCGGCGACACAGAGNTTATGATGAGGTTTCCCATAACTTGATGTGTGAATTTAGTACATGCAAGTCCAATAGCATGTAAGATTTTTAACTGATTCCTTTGGGATGAATAAGGGATTCAAGAGCAAGCAAATCAGCATCTAGCTGATTTATATTTGCTGGTAGATATCCATCCAGGGGCATTAAATGTGCTATCAGTGTACACGGGCATGAAATGGATTTCCCTTGTCATGCCTTATGCGATTCTGCAATGGGACCAACAGCTGCAAGGCCCAGATGCTGATCATATCATATGTATCAAGAGCCACGTAAGTCGTTGGATCATGTGACTTCCAGCACATCGGGGAGCCTTGCTTTCACATGATGATTATTGTTCTGACTGCTAGTAACGGCTGAAGAATACAAATTCTTCGAAGCTGGCATGTTGTCACTTGCCCACCAGGGCAGCTAACAATTCTGCCNTTGTCACTTGCCCACCAGGGCAGCTAACAATTTCAATGTCCGCCCTGTCCGTCTCTTTCCACCAGAGGTCAGAGACTGGTCAGCAAAATAGCAAATATTTATCTACGTTTTTCCTCTCTTTTCACCAAAAAAAAAAAGGAATAAATTTGTCGTTCATCATGTTCTGATCATGGTCATGGAGTGCGGTGATACAGAGCATTCTTTCCTCTTTTAGTGTAGATGTGACAGAGCAATTTGGAGTTCCGAATGCTTTGACCTGTCCCTTCTCAAAGTAGACAGAGAAAAATAGTATAATAGTATATTCATATATTTCTTAATGGAAAATTTAGATGTATTAGATATTATAATGTTTTCTTTTGTTTAGTTGACCAAAGAATCTCAAATAAATTCATTCACTTGGACAGAGTGCTCACATGGGTCTCTCCAACCTTTTTTTTTTTTTTTGGCTGAATACTAAGTAGTATCTTAAATTCACATGTTCATCTTCCCCTATACTTTATATGCCACTCCACCTCACCCTTCTCTGCCTGTGCACATTGAATGTCTTCTTGAGCAGCTTACAACCCTGTGGCCTCCCTTGGCAGCTCCTTTCCCGTTTTGGGGTGTTGGGTTTTGAAGGGCCAAAGGGCGTGCCCATTACAATTACACCCTTTCTTTTCTTCCGGCCATTGATGGTTTTTGAATTTCGGGCCTTGGCCAGGTCAACTAGTCAGTCAGTTCATCTATAACCATACAAAGTCCGGTGATCAGAGCAGTTATATGGAGAATTAAAACCATTCCCATGTCCCGTTCTTATTTCTAGAAACAGTTTAAAGAGCTATGCATCGTGTATCTGTACCCCACTTCAGAGAAGATAAAAGCAGCATTTCTTAATCATAAAAAGCATTGATCGTAGTCGTCCGGCAAACGACTGCGGTTACGGACAGACCACACCTCCGCGGCGGCATACGAAAGACTGAACGCAACAGCAAACAGACAAACCAAACCAAGTCCAACACTCCATAGGCCAAATCATGGTATTTTCAGTACTCGTCTCCCTCATCATCCTCACCCTCAGCGGACTCGGCACCAACCTCCTCGTAATCCTTCTCGAGAGCTGCAAGGTCCTCGCGGGCCTCCGAGAACTCCCCTTCCTCCATACCCTCGCCGACATACCAGTGAACGAAGGCACGCTTAGCATACATGAGATCGAACTTGTGGTCGATCCTGGAGAACACCTCAGCGACACTGGTTGAGTTTGAGATCATGCACACGGCCCTCTGCACCTTAGCAAGGTCTCCTCCAGGAACCACAGTCGGGGGCTGGTAGTTGATTCCGCACTTGAACCCAGTCGGGCACCAGTCCACGAACTGGATGGTTCGCTTGGTCTTGATGGTGGCGACAGCCGCATTAACATCCTTGGGTACCACATCACCTCTGTACATGAGGCAGCAGGCCATGTACTTCCCATGGCGGGGATCGCACTTGGCCATCATGGAGGATGGCTCGAAGGCGCTGTTGGTGATCTCGGCAACAGAGAGCTGCTCGTGGTAGGCCTTCTCAGCTGAGATCACTGGTGCATACGAGGAAAGCATGAAGTGGATCCTCGGGTACGGGACCAGGTTGGTCTGGAACTCAGTCACATCCACGTTCAGTGCACCATCGAACCTCAAAGAGGCAGTAAGAGATGAGATCACCTGGCGTCACACAGAAGATGATCACAGATGCCTCTCTCATCAGTTATTTCCTCCAAGTGCAGCAAATCGCAGCTTCGGAAGATAAAGAGAGTTCATGTTAATATACCTGAGAGACAAGGCGGTTGAGGTTGGTGTACGTGGGTCGCTCAATGTCAAGAGAGCGCCTGCAGATGTCATAGATGGCCTCATTGTCAAGGAGCACAGCCACATCAGTGTGCTCAAGGAGGGAGTGGGTGGAGAGGACACTGTTGTAGGGCTCCACGACAGATGTGGAGACCTGAGGGGATGGGTAGACAGTGAAACTGAGCTTTGACTTCTTCCCATAGTCGACCGACAGACGTTCCAGAAGGAGTGACCCAAGGCCGGAGCCAGTGCCACCGCCAACAGAGTTGAAAACCAGGAATCCCTGAAGACCGGTGCAGTTGTCTGCTAGCTTGCGGATTCTGTCCAAGCATAGATCAACAATCTCTTTCCCAACTGTCAAGGCACAAAAGGGATATCAAATTGGTAAGAGGGCTACATAAAACTAATCAATGGGTAGTCAAAGGGAAGCGAACGTGTACTCACTGGTGTAGTGGCCACGGGCAAAGTTGTTAGCAGCATCTTCCTTGCCACTGATGAGTTGCTCCGGGTGGAAGAGCTGGCGGTATGTGCCAGTCCTGACCTCATCAATCACAGTGGGCTCAAGATCTACAAACACAGCACGGGGAACATGCTTCCCAGCCCCAGTCTCACTGAAGAAGGTGTTGAAGGCATCATCACCTCCGCCAACCGTCTTGTCACTAGGCATTTGGCCATCAGGCTGCACAGACGGATTACAAGAAGTGAGTACCATGGACGATTTACAAATCTGTCGACACAAACCTCCACCACGTTCTAAAAATGATAAAATTTGCAGGGAATCCTCACATTCTCGAATCCCTCGACTAACTAAATCTACTGATCTTGGAACTGATTGAACATAGTGATGGATCCAAATGAAATAATCATGCATCGCGGTAAACATGGATTATTACGAACAAGAACTCAGACTTGAAACATTCAGGGACAAATATGAACAGATCCAACCAAACTAGAGCTCTACCATAAAATATGGAGGCTCAGAGGTGACAAAATATTAACGTATCCTCTCATATCCTCGATTAATCAATCTACAAATCTTTATGGTGATTGAAGATAGAGATGGATCTAACTAAACTAATCGCATGTCATCACAGACATATATTATCGCGAAGAAAGCTTCAGATTTGAATCAAACAAAGAATAAACGTGACAGACCCAACCAAACTAGGGCTCTAACGCAAATATTTCATCGTAGAGGAAGATTTAGTGAACGTTTTTATCAGTAGATTTTAATGAAGTTGCTACACCCCGGGACAAAACCTAACGTCGATTCGCGATGAAGGAATAGAGCAGATATGGAGAAACGAGACTACCTGAATGCCATGCTCGAGGCAGTAAAGCTCCCAGCACGCATTTCCGACCTGAATGCCGGCCTGACCGATGTGAATCGAGATGCACTCTCTCATCTTCGAGGATTAGGAGTTGGATGCAGCGACGGAGAGGGAAGATTGAAGGAGAAGACGGAGGAAGAGCGGGCGTTTATCAAGACGCCGATGGAAATGCCAGTGAGCGAGAGAATGCATGGAAAATGAAAAGGTATATATAGGCCGAGGATCAAACAAATTGATGTATTAGGGCTTGAAGAAAATTTTAATTTCAATTTGCTACCCAAAGTTTGCCGGATTTTCCTATGAATTTCATTGGTCCCATTATAACATGTTGGCCAGGCAAATCTAAATATGGATTGGTTAAGAGGATTTGATAAATAAAATTTTTGATTTATGATTTGTGAACTGAGACAATACAAAATTAAAGGAGTTTGTTTTTTATCTAAAAATTAAGAAATAGTTTATAAATGAGGGCATACTAAGCCCGCTATATCCGGAGGATTTGAAATAAGGGGACCATTTTGAGAAAGAACATAAGATCAAGGCCCATGTTGAAATTAATTAAATTAAATACTAAAAACGGATCTGGAGATTCGTAGCTAACCCCAGTTTGGGGTTTACTAATAATATTCTGTTGCACTTACGGCCTGGTGTAAGGTTAATAAACTAACCGTGGTTATCTAACTTAATTAGCCTCTTCACCCGCTCAAAATTGATTTTTTTTTTAATTTTATGAGTGAAAAAAGAGGAGTAAATATATAAATATGCATGGCACAAATAAGTTCATTTGCAACATTTATCCAATGAATATTTAGTTAGAGATACAGTATGGTGTCATTACTGTGACTTTCCTTTTTATCTATCACAAATAATAAAAAATAAGAGGATTGACACAAATTTGAGTACCTATATATCAACAATAAATTTAAGTAAGATAATATAATATTAATAATTACATATTTAACCAATAATATTAATAATAAATTTATATAATATTATAATT
>CXYZ01010808.1:189052-228516 GCA_900006705.1 Sonneratia caseolaris
GCGGGCCCTTCATGATAGCAGTCTTGTGCCTACGTATTAATTATCTCCAACTGCTCTCTGCACCTCCTAGCACGGAGCTGGAACTCAGACGCCGCCACCAGGAACCGGATGGCCCGAACCGGCCTCAGCACCTCCATCAGCCCCCTCACCGTGGGCCCGCGCGGCGAGTTCGCGTCCTCCACCACTACCCGCATCGCCTCCCTCAGCTGAACCATTGCGACTTCTTGGTCCGACACCTCCCCATTCACCAGCGGGGCACTCGACCTCGAGCGCTGCTGCAGCAGTCCCAGCGGCGGCGGTGCAGCCATGCTCTCTTGGATGCCTACCATCGCCTCCTCGAGCTCCCTTTCCTTCCTCCTGGTCTTGGCCCTCAACTTCTCCACGTCCCTCGCCTGGTCCCCCGTCAGGTCGCATCTGCCAACGAGGCGGAAGACCAATGTGGGCCTGAAGTCGCCGATCCACTGGAACGCCCGCTCAAGGTGGGAGAGCCATGGGGCAGAGAAGAGGATGAAGATGTCTTCGCTGGCCAACTTCGACACCTCGTGGAAGTAGCGATGGTAGTGGAGGAGGACTTGATTGATTATGGGCGCAAGGTCGTGGTCGTTAGTCGACGGCTCGGCATGCGGGGGTTAAGGAGGGGGAGGAGCTGGTCGAGAAGGGCCTGATGGTGCTCGACCCAGCGGCCAAAGAAGGCGGTGAAGTTCTCTGCTCCGCCGCGCTCAACGGGTAATTGAGCCATACATGCGGAGAGCCGTGATCAAGAACTGGATACCGAGCGAATCGCCATAGGGGACAAACGAGGACGACTTTATATACAGCTCAGACATCCATGAAGCCATCGGCGACATTCACTCATTAAACATCACGTGCTTTGCTTCGTCGATAAGCTTATGAGACGTGGCAATATCCGTATATATATATACATATACATATATATTGCATAATATGACACATGGATATACACAAAGAAACTTTTGATTTCCATGGACCGAACTGATTAATTACCATATCAATCCAGCTGCGCAAAATTAATGATAAAAGAGGACCAAACGGCCCATAATACCTAGTAAATCACCATACATACATGTAACCATAAAATTCTCGGCACGCATAGGTGTTGGTGGTAAGGTCAATCTCCCTATAAAATATATGCCCCCTTTGCTTTATGGGTCCTGACACGACTTGACACTGACAAGATAGGCCGACCAATCTAGAACGGCAGGAAAAAAGGAATTAGTGATATAAAAATTCTATTGACACGATTGGACAAAATTATTTTTCCGAGACATTTGCCAGGAATGAGAATGTGTGAATCACTGACTTATATGTGCGTATGAGAGTTCGTAGAAAAAGGGGAAAAAATAAAAATTGGAAGGAAAAAATAATAATGACGCGTCCGCGGGAAGGGGACAAGGAATGCCGCCGGCATGGGTCGACGATCGCTGGCTCTCTGCGCTCGCAGCCGACAGCCGGGCGGGACTTTCATGGTGGATGACGCAATGGATGGTGCCAAGTGCCAACTGTATGCCAAGCGGATACTAAGATGTCGGGGTATTCAGCCGCAGTATACCTAAGGCATCTCCAGTCACGCGGAGGTGAGTTGAATCAGTATTTTAATTTATAATATTTAAATCCTGTTGAAATGATTTATTAATTTAAAATTAAAATTAAATTTCTATTAAAGTACAAAGTTATCTTGTTCATAAGTTATTTATTTAGTTATTTTATGGTACTTGAATTTAAAGGAAAATTGATACAATTAACTAAGTTTGCATTAGTAATTAAGCACATTTTAATTGCCTTCCCAATACCTATCAAAGTCACTTTGCTATGATAGACAGACGGGATATCATGTCAACAGAGGCCGAGCAGACAATCCACCAAAGGCAAATGATGATAAGGGGGCAAATTTGCCACTTGACACCAGCTTAGCTGTATAATACTCATTATATATTCTCCAAGCTCTACTATGATTTTTGTACTCAATCAGATGGTTAGCAGAATAATTGAAGCAGTTTTAACTTTTGAGTCAGTCGGTTACTGTCAAATTTAAATTGATCGAGTTCTATTAGATTTATCAATAGAGAATAAAATTTTATTACTCCAAAACTTTTTTAAAAATTAACAATTTTAAAGGGTTTATACTATACTAGCAAACAAACTTGGAGGAAGAATTCAATATCCCTCTTATCCTACCGGACATGATTATATGACTCTCATATGTTTTCTCAAGAGACCCACATGGGAAGTCCTCGCTCGTCCTCACCCATCTGGCAATTAGCTTGTAATTTGGCTGTCTAATGCTTTGATTAGCAAAAGAGCAAAATGTGCAATGAGTTAAATGTTAATAAAGTACGGGAGTACAGGGCTACTGAAGAGCCTGCAAATTAGATGTTGACCTCTATTCTCATGGGAGTAAGGAATAATTTAATTCGTTGATAAGTTGATAATATATTGTGAGTTATGTTCACGATTAGAAACTCTCAAAAGTCAGTATGTAAGGATTAATGGTGGACTTTAATCTATATAATATAATATACGGTGAATTAATCAATTACTATAATACTAAATACTATTGATATGAAAAAATAATTATAAAGAAGGGAAAATTATGGAGGGTTGTCGGTCAATGAGAAAGCGCCCTCTGAATCAGTTAATCATGAAGATTTCCCACTTAAAACCATTAGTTATTGACACAGCCAGCAATCATTTTGCCTTAAGCTAATATCTTATCCACCGTAGTATACATAAATTCCAACTTGTTTCTGTTTTATTTCCTTTTGACATCCCTCCATCCGAACCAAAGGCTAAAAATTACAATGTGGGAAAATATTTTCTATTATTCCTCAGAAAAAACTGCTCGGTATCCTATTACCGTTATCAGTTAAGCGAAAACACGCTATACTATACGCGGAGGTTTAGAAGTTTTTTCTGACGGATTAACTGTTGAAGTTTCTATAAAAGGATTAGGAACAGCCGAAGTTCACTATGCCTATTGCACCATTGGCATACCTGCACCGAAAGATAATTTAGTGCACATTACTACTTATCTAAAACGTTAGAGATCTTCGAGCATGCGATCCTTCCTTGGTCCACCCGTGGCATCAGCAATTTCATCCGCATCTTAGGAAAAAGGGTTGGTTAAGGCCTCATCGTGTCGGTCTTGCCCGCAGATTTCACTTTCCCCCTCCTCAGGATTGGAGTTTTGAAATTTCATTTTCTGGTCGGCGTTACTAATTAATTTAAATTTGATTGAACATAACTTATTAAAGAGTAAATTTCCGTACGCTAAAAATTTTCTCTTTTGACACTACTTATGCAACTTGGGCGATCAGCTCTCATTCCTAGAAATAAGACATACTTAACGCAATTGGACAACTTACTCCACTGCTCCATCATCAATGATCGATGCACCGCATCGGGTTTGGCAATTGGAGCTAAGAAAAACAAGTGGACAGGCTTATCAAGATCGGTCTGCTTCAATATGCTCGTAATACTTTTAGCCTTAAACCGGTTTGAACTGAAAAACTACTATCCGTGCTTATCGCTGGGGACTGTCGGAGATAAGACTGATCTTTGATGATTCAAACCTCCTTATCTGCCTTGAATCGATCTAGTTCTATTGATTTTTTCTTTGTTTGGTAACAGATGGATCACACTGGAAAAAAAACATGGGTCGAACAAACCGTCCGGGCTTGTGTGCCGGATCACATAAAGCTTGCTCAAATGAGAGTAAAACCGTCCTTATGCTTCTAGAGTAAAACGGTAAATAAGTGCCCCCACTAGGGGCATTTGCCCGGGCCTGAAATCCTCTACGGTTCGTCCCCGCGCCTCTTACCTGACCGTAACAAACCCCTCAGCGGCCCGCCGAACCCGCCAATACACACTCTCTCTCTCTCCACCATTTCTGCAACCCTCACTTACCTTTATGCACCCAACAGGGAACCATCCGGGAGGAAAAGCTCACCACAAGCTTAGAGGGAAGACCGTTAGTAAGCTTTCTGATCGAGGGTGATTGAGATGGCGATCCCCGAATCTGACCGCAGCCGTGCCAGGACCCGACCCCAGCCTCAACCGGCGGCGCATCGGCCGCCGGTACGGCCCCGCGTGCAGCTCCGCCGGCTTCTCCGCGTTGCCTCCGTAGCCTGCGGAATCCAGTTCGGCTGGGCCCTCCAGCTGTCTCTGCTGACTCCCTACGTTCAGGAACTCGGCATCCCGCACGCCTGGGCCAGCGTCATATGGCTCTGCGGGCCTCTCTCAGGGCTGCTGGTCCAGCCCCTTGTCGGCCACATGAGCGACCGCTGCACCAGCCGGTTCGGCAGACGGCGGCCGTTTATCGTGGCGGGAGCTCTGTCCATCGTCATAGCCGTTCTGATAATTGGCCACTCGGCTGACATCGGCTGGCTGCTCGGTGACAGAGGCACTACCAGGCCTCGGGCGATCGGGGCCTTCGTGTTTGGATTCTGGATCCTTGACGTCGCCAATAACATGACTCAGGGCCCATGCCGAGCTCTGCTTGCCGATCTCACGGGTGATTGTCGGCTCATTCCTTGTGGCTTTCTATCTTTCGTGTCGAATTTTAGTCTCTTCGAAACCCTAAAATTGATTTCTTCCGACAAAGAAGATATCGAATATTTGTCTGGCTTTATTTCATTTTGTCGGGTTGTTGGTTATCCTTAATTTGACCTTATCTGTCTTGAGATTTCTCAGCCTATGATCTGAGTTGGTCCACAATGATAGAGCTCATAAGTGAAGTTGTGGTTTCTAATTTCTCCTGAACTCCCAGTTTATTTCCATTGTTGGTTCGACTCTGTGATCTGCTTCTCCTTGATGATCTGAGCTTTATTTGGCAGCTCGTGATTCTTGAGCAGAACAATGATCGGTTGCTTCAGCCCAGCAACTTACCCACAATGTACACAGATGAGGAACATTAAAAGTAGTAAATTTGAGCATGATCAGATAAACTCCATCTGTATTAGACGGGCGACTTTGGATCAAGCAACTGACCATTATTTTTCCATTGTTTTAATTGTCATTTATCTGTTTTATCTAATCTGCTGCTTGTCCATTGTATGTACTCCTTTCTTCTGCTGCAAATAAGAAATCCTGGATTCAGAATACTTATCTGAGCACATAGATGGATAGAATTATGTCAAACAAGTCATGGACATTTGATTTCAGCTCATTTTCTTTGACTTTAGGGAAGGACCACAGAAGGACCCGCGTAGCTAATGCATACTTCTCACTTTTTATGGCTGTTGGCAATATTCTCGGCTTTGCCACCGGGTCATTTAGTGGATGGTATAGGGTCTTTTCTTTCACTATGACCTCTGCGTGCAATGCCGACTGTGCCAATCTGAAGTCTGCCTTCTTCCTTGACATTGCATTTATTGCACTCACCACATATATAAGTGCCTCTGCAGCTCCGGAGTTGCCCCTTAGTTCAAGTGAGATGCTGCCAGCCTCTGCTGAAGAAGAAATTGGACAGTCAAACTCTCAGGAAGCTTTCATGTGGGAGCTCTTTGGGACTTTTAGATATTTTTCTGGGTCTGTATGGATAATATTGCTTGTCACGGCTCTGACTTGGATCGGATGGTTTCCTTTTCTTCTCTTTGACACTGACTGGATGGGTCGGGAGATTTATGGTGGGAAGCCCAATCAGGGGCAGAACTACAACATAGGAGTTAGAATGGGTGCCTTAGCTCTGATGTTGCAATCTGTAGTCCTTGGGATAACTTCGGTGCTAATGGAGAAGCTCTGCAGTAAGTGGGGTGCAGGTTTCGTGTGGGGGATTTCAAATGTCGTCATGGCTCTCTCTTTTCTTGCGATGCTTATAGTCACCTATGTGAACAAAGTGGATTTCATAAGCAGTGATTTTCCCCCTGAAGGAATTGTGATCGCTGCAGTGGTGATTTTTGCAATTCTTGGAATTCCATTGGCGGTAAGAATCTAAAACTGATGCAGGGCCTCTATCTTAACTTACTTTTATTTGCACTTGGAAAATTCCTTAAAAGTGTTGTTGTTCAACTTAAGAGTATAGATCTCTCGCAACTTTTTATCTGCAACCTCTGCCATTCATCCAATTGAATGATCAGAATCTCCTATTGCAGATCACATACAGCGTTCCTTATGCCTTGATTTCAACACGTATTGAATCTTTAGGACTTGGTCAAGGTTTGCATCTTTTTATTTCTTCGTGCAAAAAATCTGGTATTTTCATATGGGAGTAAAACAGCTCGATTATTTTATTTTCCCCCCTGCAGGGTTATCTATGGGTGTTCTGAACCTCGCAATTGTTATCCCTCAGGTATGGGTCTTTCACTTATCTTTCTTGTGTATGTATTTGTCTTTTTCATCTAGGTTACTCTGTATTTGAGGTTAGGATGAGGAAGTCTTCATTCTTATCAGTGCAAGAGCATCAACCATAGTTAGTTGTTGAAATATACATTCTGATAATTTAAGCACAATGAATCAGTCAAATCCAATAAAATTGACCAGAAATTGAATTAGAAACATCTTTTTGTGGTTTGGTTGATTATATGCAGGCTTAGTTAAATTATTGGATGGAATATATTTGGGCTTAGAGTGTTAGCTATAGGTGCATGACTTCTTTTGGGCTAGTATTCCTTTGCATATCAGCTTTTCTTGGTACTCCAATATTTAACTGGTGAAGCTCTTTTTCAGCTCAACTCCTGCAAAACGAGTTTTGTCTGTTCATTGTTACTTTTAGGATCAAGATCTGTACCAAATATCATACACCTGGAAGCTCTATCTAATGTTTGGACAAACAGGGAATGCCTAATTCATGAAGTGCTGTTTCCCATTATGGGTAGATTGGCAGTGAAGTTGCTATATGCTTGCTGATGCCCCTTATAGGCAGTATGTTCTTTTCATTAAATTGGGCATGTTCTTGATTTCAGGGAAGTTTTCAAGCTTCCAACAATTTGACTTAGGACAAAGTGCTCCTTGTCATGAGAGTGACTTTCTTAAGGCAATAGATTACTCGAGGGCATTATCTATAACTCGAGGTTGAATCAAGTTGAATAAATCAGTGATCATTCATCATCAGCACATTTTGAGTTGTCTGCTTTGGGTAGATAATCATCAAATAATTATTGGACTTTAGAAAATTATTTGCACTATATTCCTCTGGAAACTATTTCAGAGAAGAGCACCACCACATTACAGACCCTAGCACCCTAAGCAGTGGTTTACATATAGCAAATTAATTCCTAATACTTGGAATTGCTAAATCCCTTGTCTTGTGGGTTATGCAGTTAAGTATTAAGCTCTCCAAGTAAGTGATGTATATATATATATGTGTGTGTGTGTGTGTGTGTGTGTATTTTAAAGTGATCTCCCATGAGCAGGTGGTAGTATCCCTTGGGAGTGGACCTTGGGATCAATTATTTGGAGGAGGGAATTCACCCGCATTTGCTGTGGCAGCTGTTGCATCTTTTGCTGCTGGGATTATTGCTATTTTGGCTATTCCTAGATCCGGTGCTCACAAACCCAGGGCCATCACTTGAAATGCCCAGCTGTAGGTTCTCTCTACCCGCCCAACTGAGGTTAAAGAGATTTTTGGCCAAGAAAAAGAAAAGATGAATGGTTTGTAATGAACCATCGGGTGAATTGTTGTTGCTTGCAGTTATCCACTGTTATTCGAGGTCTTCCCTCATGGAAGGAGGCTCGGTCCCACGTATTTTTGGAGCATTGCTATTTGATATCAAGAGGAGGAGCTGAACGACCAGCCAAGGAGTGGTCCAGGAGATTCTTTCTGCTTTCATAGATAAATTGTTCATCGTTGATGCCGTGAGAAGTTACGAGATATAGTCTCTACTAGTATTCACAAAAAACGGTGGCAATGTGTTCAAAATTCATTGAGTGAATGATCGTACCTTGCGTGTGTATGTATATATATTGCAGGCGTTCCAATATATATATATATATATATATATATATAATCGCATTTTATTACATCATGGGCACGTTTTTAAGAGCCATTTCATTTTGGAATCCAGTGTCATGAGTGTCCTAACGAGTGTTAGAGACACAGATTGATTCATCGTGCTTAATGCGGCATCGGTTGATTCGAATGGCAGCAGGTGCTGGGGATTTTTTGTCACTTCTTTTACATTTGAAGTTGCGTGATTGATGCTCGTTCATGGTCCGTTCGCCACCGTGAAAATTCCAATCGAAGGTATATTATTGTCTGAGGGGCGATGGAATTTTCCAATTGTTCAGTGGGTCCGATCCAAGCTGGCCTTTTCTTTGTGCGATACAGAAGTTCAGGGAGTTGACTGAACAAGATAAAGAGTGTAGAGGCCAATTTTTTCAAATACTGCATGGCAGCAAAGGCACACAGTTAACTCTCGCCACTTCGCTCCTTGAGCACTGGTTATGGGTTATGGGCTTTTCATCAGTAAAGAGGCTTAGGGGGCTGTTTTCGTTGGCTGCTAACCTTTTTCATGAAAAGTGTCAAATTTGCAGCATTTTTTAAAATCATGTTTGAATGCAAGAAGATATAGACTGTATTTCGCTTCTTGGAGTCGGAAAACATTGCCGGGTAAACTACTCGCCAGCAGAAAGGGTGGAATTCTTCAATTACATTAAATATTATAAATTTGTCTAATAATTTAAAATATTTATCAAATACAATCATCCTATTTTATAATCTTTTGTTCCCCGTAAAATAATTCTTGTCGTATAATCTAACGGCACTCGAAAAAAAGGTGTACAGTGTCTCCGAGAAACAACCATCTATGAATTCTCAATGGTGTCCGGTGAGCCGCCAGAATCGCTCCGGTATCTCGTCTTAGGAACTCGGAGGACCACAACAACCCTAATTCCTCGGAGACGTTGCTTAAGCCACAGTCCATCCTCTCGAGAACTTAATTATACACAGCCAATCATCCACCATCGGCTAATTAAGAATCGACCAGTCAGATGAGAGCTCCCATTAACTAAATCAACAGCATAATCTCCGACTAATTAGGAAATCTCCCTCTCTCCATCCTTTGCTCCGATTCCTTGGACGGAAAATCAACACAATCCCCCCTCACCAACAGAATAATCGACCCCTTGGACGTATCGCAGCCAGCCGCCCGGCCTGCACGACACCTGGATTAATTAATCAACGAGGACCCGACGGAGAGCCTCTGGTCCTCCGGTCTTGCCTGCCTTGATTGAAACAAGTGGGGCTAAACAATGTCCGGTTGTTTCACTCGTATAGCGACTTCTTTAACACCCCCACCCCCGCCCACCATATTCAAACCCTAATCTTGATTTTATTCCATATTTTATGCAAGGTGTCCCATCAAATAATTTGACTACCAAGTGTAGATGAGGTATGTACACACACATATTCATGCATATCCTTGGGCACATATATATTTTCCATGCAAATGGGTGGAAAATTGTTTAGTGGAAGAAAAAGGGGAACGCGTCATGACTGAGGGCACAATTAGCCATTTCTTTTTTGTCTGGACACGTACAAGGTGATATTTGGAAAGTTTAATAATACACTGTTCTTTGATTAATTTAAATCTAACGGGACGTGTCCACAATAACATAAAATTTTATCATGATAAATTTTGTAAATTTAAGATACTTCTATTTAAGGAAAAAATGAATATCAAATTATCTTAACTGGTTTATCTTACAAGCATATGGTTTAGCCATTTTGAAGGAATATATGTTGGTGACACTCGCAAATTCGTCTAAGCAATCAAGATCTTCTAGACTAAGGAATTTGATTGTGTAATTGGACCTACCAAATTCGAGTGGGTTCGTCTTCGAACAGCTTCGCCTATTGAGACCCAGAGACAGAAGCCACGCACATTCCACGGCCGATTTTTGAACTCTCTACACGACACACTCAGATATAAATCCAACGATTTTCTTTAATCGTCTCTGAGTCAGGATCTCGTGAGATATACATAGGCGGTGCTGCGGTTTCGTTCCCCGTCTCAAAAGTCACATCTCGAATAGTCCAAGTTTGTGTGAACCACAAGGTGAGTGTCTCGGCCCTTCGTTTTTTTTTTTTCCCCCAATGGTCAAAGGAAGCACGTCATCGTGGGTGTTGTTTGGACAGAGCCTCAAACAGTGATTGAACTCTGCATCCTTAATCTTCGCAAATGACAAAGGGCTAGATTTTGCTGCAGCAAGATCACCCAACATCAGCCCGATCCCGAACAGGAAAATGGCTCACGGATGAGATGCTTCGAGAAGATTTTCTGAGCCATTCTTCAACTCACCACTCGAAAACTGCCCAAAGAAAGTACTTGCGAAAATTTTAGTTTATTTGGCATGTATGGTGGTTTGATGACCGGATCTCTCTGGTGGACATGAACTAGGATTAGCAAAGCCTTGTTTTATTTATTTTTTATCTTTTAATCATTAATCAATTAAGTACACGACAGACGGCAGCTTGTTGCTTTCGAACATATACTTCTCTGATCTATAAAAGGAAAAAAAAACCCATAAATAAAAAGGGGGATTTGCTTATGAAAATGGGTCAAATTATATAGAGCTTGCAACATTAATTTTGCTCCCAAGATATATGAGAAACTAGCCGTCGAATATCAAAGTTTTGCTAAA
Organism: Sonneratia caseolaris; assembly: GCA_900006705.1. Taxonomy (NCBI): domain Eukaryota; kingdom Viridiplantae; phylum Streptophyta; class Magnoliopsida; order Myrtales; family Lythraceae; genus Sonneratia; species Sonneratia caseolaris. The sequence goes on from CXYZ01010808.1 coordinate 199,652, forward strand.
AAGAAAGAGAGGGGGAGGAGAAAAGGTGGGATTACACATTATGAAGCTATCTAGTTATCTAACAAAATCATGAACATTTACATGATCAAAACATACGTTTTTTTGCTTCCTCCATTAGCTGATACATGTGTGTGTGTGTGTGTGTGTGTGTGTGAAATATCATGATACGTACACAATATATCATATCCCTACCAGATTTTAATACACAATAGCATATTTCTATGGTAAATGTACTGTATATTCATCCGAGTCTAACGGGTTTAGTTCGAAAATTTCGCAGAAGATACGATAGCATGAGAGAGTGATCAAGCACCACAAGAAAATCCTAATCAACCATGTAGTCTTGCCGCGTGTGTTCATCATGTACAAAACCCTAGCACTACCAACCATCAGAACCAATCTCTTTCTCATCCTTTTCGCAGTTCATAAGTTCACCCCACAATTTCCATCATGAGATAAAGATTGGCATGGACAAGGGAATACGCTGAGAAATATCTCTAAGTCGATCGAGGAGTATAATAATTTTCTCATTTCGTATTTTTCCTTCCATGATTGGTATATACCTCTAATCGAATGAAGTAAAAAAAAAAAAAGAGAGAAAATTTACCTAGTTACACACACACACCGAAATAAGGGCAGATTATCACATGACTCTACTCGACTTCAGAGTCATTCCCGGCCATGGTAAAAATGAGTCTCGTTTGATTGTACAAAGTTTAAATAAGACCTAGTGGATTCACATCTCGAATTATATATACTCGAGCACTATTTATATATAACTTTATTCGAGAAATTGTCCAATGTGCGCATTAGGTGAATAAATTTTCATTTTTTTTGCTTTCTCCCTTACACCAGTAGTATTGTCTATCCAAGAAAATCCATGCAGGACCACATGCATGCGTACGGAAGATTTCCATTATTTTCCCGAGAATTAGGAAATTCATAACTTAGTGCTCTACAATAAGCCACAATTCCACCAGTTCTGTCCACGGCAATGGCAACCGAGGTTGTTGGTTGAGGTGATTTGGTGTAAATCCCCTTAAATAAATAAGAATTCGGATTCAGGATCTTACAAATGAAGAAAATCTATAATTATAAAAGTCTTATCCCTCATCTGGCCGACCCAAATTAACTCAAACATAAATAAATTAAGATCTCTTGAATTTTTAGAGGAAAAAATATCTAACATAACAACATTTTGAGTCGTGAATCTAACTGGGTCCTCTACATATATACACACGAATTGAGGATTCGAATCTTCGATTACATAACATATTTCCCAGCAGTGCCCGTGGGACAGATAATTTGTGCATATGACAAAGGCCAGTGGAAGAATTAATTAATAAATGCCACCAATTATTGTGAAAATAATCATGTCTAGTTAGTTTAGTTATATAACAATCAACTTTCTCTTTATTGTATGTGAAGGTGATGAATACTTAGCAGTCATTTTATCGTTCAATTCGGGTTTAAAATTCCTATCGACAATGATCGAACATGTTCGACGAACCTTTTATATATATATATATATATATAGACAGTCAATCGACGCATGGATGCAAGATGTATCGGGTCCTTCCCATGTTCAAGCTGAGGAGAATACATCTTATGTTCAAGGCGTGCATACCCGATTAGATATCAATAGAAGTACTTTCGACACGTGCTTATTAATGTATTCCTGCACACCTTAGTTTAGGCAAGTCGTACCAGCAAAAATGTTATAAAAATTGTGCAGCTCAGCATGTTGTTGTTTAATGTAATTGGTCCTATGTTTTAGGTGCCTTAACCAATGAATTAGCACAACCACATAATACTGAATGGAAACTTTAGTTTTATTGTAATTTGCCCCATATGATGATATCTATTATTGTTTATTGTCGGTCCACTAATTCAATCATCAAACACTCAATCTTTTAAACATATTATGGATCTTTTCTATCCTAGCTCATCATCGAGCACACACATAAGCATATTCATACTAATCCATTGAATTACGCGGCCGATTTGTTGTTATTTAATATGAAAGACTAGTTCATAGCTCCTATATGTTTAGACTAATTTTGTCTTTTTTCCGACCAAGTGGGGATTAATCTATATTAGCATTTATTGAATTGCATGTCGTCCAAGAGTTCAATGTGCATAAATATGTCAATAATTTATGTGGGGGGATCGATTACATAGCACGGAACAGGCCGACTCTCATACAATGAATCTGTCCTTGCCCTCTTTCTGGACTTACAGACCAACGCTTTGAGTAATCCATTCCCTATAATATATATATGTGTGTGTGTGTGTGTGTGTGTGGATCTCGATTTTTACGCTCGGGCTTGCAATAATATATCCATAAGCCGTGGATGCATACTTATCCAACGAGTCTTCTATAATATGGCAATGAACGAGTCTTCTTTAATTAAGCTGCCGCCATAGTGTGAGATTATAAACCTAGTTCGACGTATATATGATGATATCCCACCCGGTTGTCATTATATATTGACCGGTGAAATTTCTTGCGTCCTATTTATTTCTAGCACTATTGGGTGAGTGCTGGAAACAAAAAGGAAGAGACCATGCTGCAATTGTTGAAATTAAGGGCAAAATCACATGAAGCTAATAATTCCACATATGTTTGTACATATAGCAAACTTAATTAGTGGTTTCCAAGTGAAAAAAATGCAGAATTTAATGGGATATATGATATCTTTCCTAGCTGCAGCTACAAATATGATAATTTGACGGGTGGATCCGGTGTATGTTTTCGATTAAAATTTTGAATCCAAATCATACGATTAAAAATATATATACAAAAAGATTTTCATCTTAGAGAGCCGTCTACCCATTAGTGCATTACCCTTATTCGAATCTAGATCATTAGTCAAAACTTTGTCAACTTATGGCTCGCGGGATTGATCAAGCTGGAGGGATAATGGCATGCTTGGATTGAGGGATTTCTGAGGAATAAGAAGGGGGATTTGGAGGGATTATCCCTCCCTTCCTCTCCCCCCATTCACGATCTCTTATCCAAATAAGAAATATAAAGATACATCTTATACTTCCTCCTTAGCGTTTCCCTCTCCTCCCTAACCCTCCTCTCTCTTCCAAATTCCTCAGTCCAAACGAACCCTAAGCAAACAGCGCTGGGAGAAAGAAAACCAGTATGTCGGCTGTACAAGCAGGTTGAAAACACGGTCAGTCATGTTTGTGAGCTTGGTTTTTCTTTCCTTTCCTTTTTTCCTTTTTTTTTGTGGGCAGACATTAATTTTCAAAGAATCATTTATTCTAATATGATACGATAGGATGATTATGCCAATGCGACTACTACCAGCAAGGCCGGATGACTCTTGGCGTGCCAGTAAAACCTAACAGAGAATGCGTGCAAGGTCAGGTCTCCCGCATAGTTAAAATTTCTTAAATTATCAGAGATAATGACATGAATGATTCTTAGCTCCCAATCTAATAAACAGAAATTATTCTTTTAAAAAAATCATTAGATAACACATAGCTCTCCTTATAACTTGCACACGCACATGCTGACACTGTGTGTGTGAGAGAGAGAGGTCGCTATTCAAATAAGGCAAATATTCGGTAATTAACCGGGATAACTTGATTGAAATAGTTTGGCCTTTTTTTTTTATCATCGCTAAGATTTTGGGTTTGAATATTGTTAACGAAAGGAATTTATGCTAGAAGAGTTTTAATCCCTAATATGACCGACCCTTGTCGAGCCGAATTAATTATGGACCAATTGTCTTCAGATACCGGTGGTTTTACACTTAAAAAATATCAAGCAGTGAAGGCATATTAAATTATGGCATAAATGGGAAAAAAAAAACAGAGGAACCGTGTAAGTGTGCATTCTCAGGATTTAAATATGGGATTTTATTAATTTAAAGACTAATTCTGTTACAACCATTAGATGCAAATACAATAAGAATTTTGTTTTTTGGTAAAATACGAAAATTGTTGCAAAAAAAACTGAACATAATTAAATTAAAAAAATTGTGCCAAAAATGATTAAATAAAAGAATTTGAGAAGAACAAAGAGTGTAAAAAAAGAAAGTGTAAGGAGGGGGAGTTGAAGCGTAGGAGGAAGGAGGATATGGAGGTATTAACCCCGATAGAATATTCGATTTTTATCATTTCTCTTCTCCATCATACATATACATATATATATATGGACTTACATTTTTGTCCTTTTTTTGTTTTTTTGTTAGGGAGAAAAAGAAAAGAAGAAGAAAGAAGAAAGAAAGAAAGCGAGCACTCGTAGCTGTTGCTCATCATTTCGAAAATCTAACAACTTAACTGATCGGCATGCACGGAAGCAAAGTGATACAGCGTTGTCTGGTGACCGCAATCATTAGCAATTTATCGGACCATGAGCAAGACTGACGGTTGTGCCCGATAACCCCAATACAAACTCAAAAGAAATTCGAGGGAGAAAGGAGTTGTATATTTAATTTTTATCATAAAATTTTTTATGTTTAATTATTTTTATTTTCTTATATTATGTAATTAAAAAAAATTATATGTTATATATATATATATAAAGAATTCACATGTGTAGGTGTACGTGAAAGCCATCAAATCCATCTTGATATGCTGTATGAATTTTCTTTTTGGAGGCCTATACATATACATGATTGGCTAAGTATTTTGATTTGAATAGATTGATTTACTCTCTTAGAGGTTGAGTTTCAATTTGCCGCAGCTGAGTGAAAAAGAAAAAAGTGGGGGCCAGCTTGAGTAAGAAAGGAGGACTTTACGTTGTTCACGAAATAATATTTTTAATAAAAAAATTAAAAAGAAAATCCCAGTTGCAAAATTTCGGTGGGGGAAACGACGTTAAAGAGAGAGAAGAATGGTCAGGGGGAGTGTAAAGTAAATTTGTGGAGAAGATTCCCCTTTCAATCCGGCGATCGCAGAAGAAGTGAATGAAAGGGTATTCGCTAGCGGAAATTAGGTCAATCATCTGTTGATTTTCAAGCCAAGGACGGAGCCACACCGGACCGAACCCGATTCCCTTTAATAAATTGCAGCACCATATATAAAAGTGGATGGATACGGCCACTTGCAGCGCGGGATGAAGGAAGGAGATACTTCCCTGCGCTGCCACTAGTCCGAAAGCGCCTCGCGGTCGTACTAGAAGACGGAATCCATCGCTGAAAACTAATCACAAGTGTGCAATATTGTATTACTATGAACATTATATTATGGGATTCCTTAACGATGATTGTCCCTATATATGCTCCTACTTTGATGGCTCCATTTCCTCGCACCCTCAAGTCCTCGAATCTCTTAGAAAATCATAATTCCGAGGAATAGAGAGAGAGAGAGAGAGAGAGAGAGAGAGAGAGAGAGNATGATGGAAGATCAGTGCTTGATGTTCCAAACCAGGAAGCTCTGTGAGCCAACCGTTCCCCCGGAGATGAATGATCGCTTCTCCTTCCCCAGCGCTTGGGGTGTCGATCATGTCTTCGATGAAAGTGCGGATTTCCTCAGCCAGGAAGAGCTGAGCGTCTTCAATGAGGTCTACGACCCGCTCCGGGATCGGCTCCTGGTGCCCCAGGTCTCCGACTCCTACCCATATTCTCCCCGGAAGATCGCCGAGTACTCCTCGAGCAGCCCGAACGATGGATCCCTGCCGCTGCCACTGGCCCTCCATGAAGATCTGTTCCCGTGCGCGTCTCACTGCTTGTTGGAGGAGGAAGACGGACTGGATGCGGTGGACGGCTTCCAGGCTCTCGAGGCAGAGGGAGCCTGCAAGGCAGAGCCAACCGCGGAATCGCCGGGCCGTGTTCCTGTTTTTAGTACCGAGCCGGTGCCGGGCCATGGGAGGAAGGGTCGGACTAAGGTTTCAGGAGGCCAGCAGTCCAAGAACCTGATGGCCGAGAGACGGCGGAGGAAACGGCTCAACGACCGCCTGTCAATGCTTCGGTCAATTGTTCCGAAGATCAGCAAGGTAAACATAATCATAGAATTGCACGCTTCAATGGGCTAGCTTCATTTTGCGACTTGAAGATGCACGATGAATATAGGATCTGATATGTTTAAGACGCAACCCATATTTGCAGATGGACAGAACGTCCATACTCGGGGACACGATCGACTACATGAAAGAGCTGCTGCAGAAAATCGACGATCTGCAGCATCAGCTGGGACTGAGTCCGAATCAAATAAGCATCCTGGACATCGTGAAGGACATGAAGCCGAACGAGATGCTCGTGAGGAACTCGCCCAAGGTACACCTTGTCATCCTAGAGCTGAATCGTAAGTAAGCCTGCAGACTTCAGTTAGTCGTATGTGGAGAACCCAACTGATCTCGTTTCATGTAAATCGGCTTTCAGTTCAAAGTCGAAAAGACAAACGAGGATGCGAGCATCGAAGTCTGCTGTGGTATGAAGCCTGGGTTGCTGCTATCGACCGTGAACACCATGGAGTCGTTAGGCCTCGAGATTCAGCAGTGTGTCATCAGCTGCTTCGGTGACTTTGCAATGCAAGCTTCTTGCTCTCATCAACAGGTACACCATAGAAACTTGTTCCTCATTACCTCCTAAACTGCCGAATAACCAGCCTGTCTCCCCTCGCACCCATAAACACCTCACAAGATCATGGGTCTAGTCAAACTCATTAACATGCACTTAAAAGAGAAATCAAAATCACAACCTTATAAACTATATCTAACGTTTTTTTTATGAATTGCACCTCATCATTTCTAGTAAAATTTGATTCATTGTCATTGACTACTTTGCCATGGCTACGCCAGGGATCGGATCAGACGGCGTCAGTCACTGCTGGAGACATAAAGCAAGCGTTGTTCAGGAATGCGGGATACGGGGGGAAGTGCTTGTAGAGAAATTTTGCATGACATCCAGGGTGTTTCCAGAAACACACAGTTGAAGTTGGGGCCTTTAGTTAATTTGTAGGAAATGCGGGGAGCGTAGTGCAAAGGAACCCTTTTTTTTTTTCCTTCCCGGGCTCAATGGAGCAATTAATGTAAAACTTTTGATTCCCACTTGGTGATTGTAATTGTTGTAGTATCCATTGACTCTGTCATCCCCACTTGGTGGAGATAATTTCATATTCCGTTTACAATATATGAAATCGGACTGCCCGATCAACCTTCGATTCATCTAGATTTGAGGTAAAGCGCATGGAATGAGACAACTTAATCCTATTGTTATCACATTATAGGATCAATTCCACAGTATTTCTTGAGTTGAAAGGATGAGATATTCTAAATTAAGGACAGCTTGAACTTGAACGAATGATGATAGGAGCCAGCTAATCACTAGACTCGATTGGGTCGACTACGCAGTTGAAGCTTCATCTATGTATCGCAGACCCCATTGAATTATCATAGCTTATATAGATCAAGAGCAGCCATGCCTTCCTCCTTCTGAAGCGCCCCACTTCTGAAGTCCTTGCTGGTGCATTTTATTGGTCAGCTAATGAGTACGGATCTACATCAGGGACAGAAAACCGGGAAATGAAGTCTCAGGTCCCTTTGACTCGTGTCAACACTCTTCGACCGGGGCTAGGTATGAACTGATTGTTAGTTATCGGACAGACAAAGGCACAGGATATGACATCCTAAGCTCCTCCTCCTCCTTAATGGATTCTATATGTGAAGGATCGGACCCGGCCGGCCCGTGTCCTAGAAAGCCCGCCAAGCTGTGGCTGGCTTTATCAGGTATGGAAGTTGTGGCACAATCCATGGGTTTTAGTCGATCTCTATACTCATCAATCAAAATTACTAACTTAGAATCAGCTCAAACACCCTTTGCAACTAGACCAGGCAGCCCCAAAAAAACCATGCATGGGCCTAGGATTTCGGGCCAGCATGGAATTTTTTGAATAAAATTTTTTTAAAAAAATTGTGTATTCTATCAAAATTTTATTTCAACCTTTGCTCGACAATAAGATAGAAATTGTCTTAATCGGTTAATTATACCACTTAGAAGTTTTGTTCCAAAGCCCATATTCATTTAAACTTATTTTAAAAATAACTAATTTCCTTAATTCGGTCCAAAGACCGAACCATCTATACATGGGCTGAGCTTTTTAGATTGGCACGGCATAAAAATATCAGGCCACCCCGAATTATCTATCTACGTCAGCATGAGCCCATCAATCAAATTAAATTACTGGCCAGCTTCAGCAACGATCAATTGGATCTTGTGGCTCAGTACTTTGAAGCTTGAGACCTACGCCGCCCCGTTTGAACTCCTCCGTACGTAAATACGGCAAGTTGCTGGTTTTCTGTCGAGTACAGGGAGGCACTAAGCGGCGCCTCGCGTGACTCGTGTTGCCTGAGTTTATAATGTGCTATGTACGTAGCTGTCACTGATGATACAGCTTGTTCGATTAATTAAAAGATATCGATCTAACTTATTGATGATTAAATCTTATAATATACGTGATCATACTCGTGCATACTAAAATTATTTCCCGGAATGTCTTATTATTTCATCTTTTTTAGTTTTTGGATATCAAGAATTAAATATCACATCACAAAACTAATTAACAAAAAAGGAATCTTGAAGTATAGGAGCATCGCATGTAACTATCAACCGACTTAAACTTTTGAATTGAGCATAGGCCAAGGTCCATACAAGCCCGGTTGAAGTTTTACGGTGCGACGAATATAAGTTAATTGGAGTATTCCGACGCATCTTCTTCTTTAAATAAGGTATCAGATTCGAATATTGTAGATGAAAGAGAATTCAGATTAAGAGAATCTCACTCTTCAGTGGACCGATAAATTCGAATCTGGATTAGTCAGAGCCCATCTACGACGGGTGGTTGGGTCTAAAATGAGTTTTATGGTGTGAATTCCACACCCCGCATCGTGGACCGTCATCAAGGGTAGAGATATACAATGCAGCATGTGGCCAGGGTAGATCGATCGCATTGGCGAGAAAAGTAGACAAAGTCTAACGGCTCAACCCCTCATTAAAAGTCCGGTGTCAATAATGAAGACAGAGGGATGGGACGAGGGACTTGCGTGTTGTTTATTCCTCGTTTTTTTCTCTTTAGTCGAATAGGACATCGCAACTAAGTGTCGTGTTTGACATTCCTGGGCATATGGTTTCTTAAGCTCATCTACTTAGACACAGTATGCCAATTTTGTAATATAAAATCTGATCGGATGGAAGAGTGAGCCACACGACTAACCCGGGAAGGTCGGAGCTGGTGGTTGAATACGAAATTGTCTCGGGAAAGGTCCGAATTCAAGTCACTAGATGACTGTGTCGGGGAATGCTCTCTCCAATAGCCCACCACACTAATCAATGTGCATATTTTGTGGATTTGTGAGGAGTTTAGGCGTGGGCTACCGTGACTATTTGGTGAAATCCGAATTGCCCTTTGTTAGTTAGAAACAAAGCTACTGAACCACTAGTTTCACATTTTTCCTCCTCTGCATGCTTTACTGTTAATCTGAATCACTGGATGTGTTAAATAGTGAATAAAACAGACATGAACTTATTGGCGGGGTGGTGTGGTAACCTTTAATGGTGACTTTGGATTCATACTGTTACTTGCATGTGCACCTATATTCAGAAATTTAATAAATTATTATTATTAGTATAAGGTGTTTCAGTACAATGAACAGTACTTTCTGAATTTTCTCCATTAAGAAGGTAGCTCAAATCAAGCACTTCAATCAACCTAATTCCTAGCTCCTAAGAGCGCCCTTTGAGAATTTTCCTAGTTTCCTTTATGAAGAGGTTCCCTTTACATCTAGTCCTATAATTTAATAATATATGGAGTGCTTGGAGGCTTGGATTAAAAAAAGGGGAGGGTATAATCGATATTATTCACCAAATCCAATAATTATTATGTGTACATACATATAAATGTCAAATTGCTTCTTTCAACACATTATCGAGAAGAAGTCATCTCCTAGCAGGAGACCAAGTCTCTTTCACCTTCTTATATACATACCACAAAGCCTATATGTCGTATGTGCAGCGCACCGGCAGATAAAGTAAACACAGAGAGTCAAGAGTGGCTGGCGACTGCCAGAAACAGATTGGAGAACCGAGAAACTGCGGCGGATATGGCCGGTAAATGGGCGGCGTTAGTGGTGGTTGTGGTGGTGATTAGTGTGATCGGAAGCGGAGAAGGGCAGCTCGCAGAGAATTTCTACGGGAATCGGTGTCCCAACTTGGAGGCCATAGTAAGGCAAACCGTCACCGCCAAGGCTTCCCAGAACATCCCGACCGTCCCCGCCACACTCCGCCTCTTCTTCCACGACTGCTTCATCGAGGTACATGAATCTTCTGGAACGAATACGGGCCCATAGAGGCGATCTTTCTGGCCGTGGCCTGTTTTCTGTACCTTTTATCGAGATCTTGCCTTACTTTGAATTCGAGTATTCCTTTGGTCGTTCTCGATCGACTCTAATTGGCAGGGATGTGACGCATCTATAATGATACAATCGCCAAACGGGGACGCGGAGAAGGATGCTCCGGACAATCTCTCCCTCGCCGGAGACGGGTTCGACACCATCGTCAAGGCCAAGCAAGCGGTCGAGGCCCAGTGCCCCGGCGTCGTCTCCTGCGCGGATATCGTGGCCCTGGCCGCTCGAGACGTCGTGGTCTTTGTAAGCAACATTTCCACCTTCACAATTCAAACACCCAAAATATTAAAAAAAAGATTAGTGAAAGAGTATCTTACTGTTAACACAGATTAGTTGAGGCATTCCGCATCCCTTCTCCACACATTCGATTTGAATATTGTGGATTAAGAGAAAAATGTGACAATTTTAGACTAGCCCAATAACACCATGCTAGGCTAGGGGTCATGGGACCGGATCCGTGCCATTAATATTCAACTCAACTGACCTGATAGCACGATAATTCTTTTTCTAAAAACCCTTGAATTGCTCTAATAGCACAATTAATACAAATTTAATGGAAAATAATGAGAGATTGATCAGGAATTATATAGTGATTTCGTGCTTATCGGACCGGATCGGATGGTCCAATAATCATTCCGGACCGCGCTTTGGCCCGGGCCTATCCACCGTTGCTTTATCAGGAGGCAGTACTAGCGTGGCCTGTTAATAATTTTANGCCGTTGCTTTATCAGGCAGTACTAGCGTGGCCTGTTAATAATTTTAGGCCGTGCTGGACCGGCCGAATAAAACCGGATCAGCCCGAGCTAGAAGAAAACTTCTAATTATGATCGAGTGGTNGTAAAACCAGATCAGCCCGAGCTGTCAGATCTAGAAGAAAACTTCTAATTATGATCGAGTGGTTTAATTGAATCGCAACCCCTTCAGGCTGGAGGCCCATCATTCAGCGTGGAATTGGGGCGGCGGGACGGCCTTGTCTCCAAAGCATCTCGAGTCGCGGGGAGACTGCCGGAGCCGAATTTCAACCTGAAGCAGCTGACGGACATATTCGCCAAGAACAACCTGAACCAGATGGACATGATCGCGCTGTCGGGCGGGCACACGGTTGGGTTCTCCCACTGCAGCCGCTTTGCCAGCCGCCTCTACAACTTCTCCTCGTCCTCGCCGGTCGACCCTTCCCTCGATCCCACCTACGCCCAGCAGCTGATGGTGGCGTGCCCGAGGAACGTGGACCCCTCCATAGCCGTCAACATGGACCCCAACAGTCCCCAAACCTTCGACAACGTGTACTACCAGAACCTTGTACAGGGCAAGGGCCTGTTCACGTCGGACGAGGTTTTATTCACCGACGCAGCATCCAAGAACACCGTCGCTGACTTCGCCAATAACCCGGGCAACTTCAATGCGGCCTTCATCGCTGCCATGAGGAAGCTCGGGAGGGTCGGCGTGAAGACCGGCGGTCAAGGAGAGATTCGAGGAGACTGCACGGCCTTCAATTCCTGAGGATGCGAAATGTGAATCATGGGCACGCTCTCTCTCTCTCTGTTCTTTCCCAGTCATTTTTCGTTTGTATTAGTAACATACAAATGGATTGATATTTGGTCTGTGTAAAGTATCTTACTTGAGATTGCTCTATGGTGAGCTATGGCGGACAATAAAGGAAGGTATTAAGCTTTTCAAACTGTCCAATAAAGACCCCAACAAGAGGGCATGAACAATGGGCAAGTTAGAGAAGAAAACACTCGTCTGTCATGTTACTTAGTGTTCAATCTATGTAATTGATTTTTGGTAGAATACTCGTTAGGCTCAGCCATCTCGGGAGAACACGGTTTATACATCACACGATTCACGTTCGGGATTAACCACAGAAATGGGCATAAACAACAGTCTTGGTCATTCATATTAGATTATGCTCCTCAAGATAACTGCGACAGTGCAGAGTGCTGACATGTGTGATCATTATGGTCGAGGAGAAGCATATGCCCAAGTTGAGATTGCATGCATATATGCATATATGGTGACCACACAAGTTTGATCAATAATAACCATATGCTTCTTATATTGACCTAATCGATATGATTCATTTGAGGGGTTATTAGAGATGTCTTATTACTGTTATTATTATTTTGCTTTTTCCTCTTCATTTCATATTCATTAGATATGGTGAAATCAAGAGGTTATTAGCAGTGAATCCACTTCAGGGAGGACTGAGACAGATCCCGACGCCTTGAATTTTCCCCTAATGCCGCACACGGCACAAATTTCCAATCAATATTATCATTCTCCATTCCCCCACGATGATCTGGTCGTCTCATCCATCTATGATATCTCCATCCAAACATGGAATGGATTAATAGAAATGAAAATATCTTGTTCCATCTTTTGACCATTTAATTATCACTCTACTTCATATAAGTCAAAAAACTCTAGATTGAGCTATAACATGGAGCAAATAAGTAGATAATTGGATCACTGTAACCAAATAATTGATCCAATGTTCCACGTGGAGGAATGGCCATTCCAAGGAGATAACTATTGTATATATCATTATAATTTACATCACATAATAGTTATATATAGACCGGCAAAGTGATTCATATATCATGTCATGTCATGTCATGTTGATGGGACTAGAGACAGCATGGCCCGTCATCCGCCGCGTGCTCAATTTCCATTGGGCCTATGTGCCCAACAGATGAGCAATCCACAAGCTATTGCCATCTTATTCTCTCTTTTGATTCAATTTCCAGAGAGATGGGTCCTGACGGGCACTATTGTTGAACCGTTCTGGTCCCCCGTCTCAACTGCATGCATCTTCGAAGAGGTACCACCGTAGAATATATGAGATGGATGGACTGATGAGGTGAGTTTTACTGTGACAGCAGCGATAGTCGGCTCCTCTGGGTGTAACTTGCGGGTGTAATTCGGCCCAGCTCATGTGCCTGGTTTGTCATACGGTCTCGGTGGCAGCCCAAGTTGAACGGATCTGCAATTGCCGGTGCAGGTCAATTAGAATTTCGAGTAGACAGACACATTAGACTGCACTTCCCTGTATCTCCACTTCTCAAAGGTGCCCAACCGGATGGTGACAGGTGTAATTGCTGGAAGCCTCCACGTACAGTTGGAGTGGCTAGCAAGAGAAGGCCTGATAGATATATCTTGATGGTTTTATTGCACGCACTGGCATGGGATGTGATGGTTAATTGCACTAATTGAAAGTTAGATTCCTCCATTGATTGAGTTGTGACTGACGACAAAGCTTTAAAGGAAATGGTCTCCCTGGATTTTTGGCCTTTCTGACCAGTGATGAGGTCCCAAAGTTAGCCAAAAAGTCAAAACTTACCCAAAGCTTCTTCAAGCTCTTCTCTTTCAGCTTCTTCAATCAAGCAAAAAGCAGGCAAAGAAAGCGGACCCTCCAAATTCTTTATATATATACATATATATATATATATTTCAATTTATTATCTTTTCCTTTTTCTTCAGTTTCGGTTTTGCTTCCATGGATCATTCCAAGGGCTTTACTCAGCGTTAGCCACCGGAAGCTGCAAATTTCTTGAACCAACACCAACACAACAACAACATGAGCACTGTTGACCCCAACAACAACGGCGGCAGCGATAGACCCTCGGAAGTCAGAGACTTCCAGATTTTGATTGCGGAGAAAGACGAGGAGAAGAGGCAATCGGCGCCGAAGCGGAGCTCGAGCAAGGACCGGCACACGAAGGTCGATGGCCGGGGGCGGAGGATAAGGATGCCGGCCCTGTGCGCGGCCAGGATTTTCCAGCTGACCCGGGAACTGGGCCACAAGTCGGAGGGGGAGACGATCCAGTGGCTGCTCCAGCAGGCCGAGCCGTCCATAATTGCGGCCACGGGGACTGGCACCATCCCCGCCTCTGCCCTCGCGGTGGCGGGTCCCGGTGCCGCATCCTCCCTGCAGCCTGGGGCCTCGATCTCCTCAGTATGGACCTCCGCCGGCCGGCCGGGGCCCACCTACCAGCACCACCAGCTTGGTTCCACTGGGTTTTGGTCCCCGTCATCCTCTGGCCCATCGATCTCGGGAGATGAGGGGTTTCATCCCTCCAGTACAGGCAATGCGAGCACTAGTGATAACATTAACTTGCACAACATGGGACTTGTGAGCTTCACCTCAATCCTCAGCGACCCAGCGCAGGTAGTAGTGCCAGGGCTAGAGCTGGGGCTATCCCACCAGGACATGGGCCACTACCAACACCATGGCGGCGGGGTCCCCCTCAACCCGCAGACAGTCAGTCAGATATACCAGCAGATTGGGCAGTCTAGGGTCCATAGTCAGCACCTGCAGCCTTCTGATTCTAAGGACGACTCCCAGGGCTCTCCAGCGAGCTAAGTTTAATCAAGAGAATTTTGGGGGATCGAATCGAGAGAAGTTCCAACATTTTTCTGGGATGGGGGAATTTGAAGCACAGTGGCGGCTTGTCAGCAATGCCCATAATGGGTTTATCTCTCTGCATTATACTTAGAAGAGGAGAATCCTCCGATGGAGTGGTGTTGATTTTGGGTTTTTGCCATGTTTCCTCTGTTGGTGTTTAGGATTTTGGCCTCAGCTTCCATCTTTCTTCGCCAGAGCACCGAAGTCGCCCACATACACGGTACTGTGCCTGCTTGTGTATCTGCAGGTGGAGTCGGTGCACAGATAGTATAGATTTATCATGCTCTCGCTGATCCCATTTGATTCAGTGGTATGTCCAAAGTGTAAGTCCATATCAATTGTTGTCAGTTTTCCCTTACTTGAAGTATCGGCTTGTATGATATGATCCACATATACATAGAGTTTTGGAATCATACTGTTTCAATCTATATGCAGTGATGTCATGAAATCCTCCATCCAGTCTAATCATCTCTTCTTGCACTTGATGTACGTCTCAGCTTGTGTTATATTAAAAGCTTGCTTATGCTAATACATCATCAGATCATTCCTTTTCCTCTTTTCCACAGCCTTGCTTGAAGCCATTTCTCTCTTCCAATTTCTGTTGTCTCATAGATCTTCTTAGCTTATTTTGGTAAAATCATTCTCCTGATGCAATTTGGAACCGAAGTGACAAATATCCCTGCTTGACCATGACAATTTCATCGATATCCATTCAACAGTGGCCATTCTGTTGTCATTGGTGTAATCAAGAGGGTTTGTTGTTGCTCTCGGAGAGCCCATATAATGAGTGGAGAAATCAACAAATTCGAGGAATGACCCACTTTTGGAGGGAGAGCTTTGCTACTGCCCTAGTGATGGTTCTTTTAGGTGGTTTACTGTGGCACCAGATATCGTAGTCCTATAATAAGATCCCGAGTATGGCATGTCCTATGTTTGCTGTCACTGCCTATCCTTTGTAATTTCCTGTGCTCATTATGTTCGACAATTGAGGTTTTTCCAAATTCAATGGCTTTGGAATTGTTCTTTGTGTGAATTTGATCAATTGTCCAGATCGTCTCTCACAGGCTTCGCCTTCAACCGATGACAGTGAGCCTCTGATTTAGCCCCCGTCATCCGACCACTTGTTGGAGCAAACCCTGCAGCTACAACCTATCTTTGAAACCAAAAGCCAGAGACTGCTGGGTTCCAGTCTCCACCTGAGCTCTGAAGCGTTGTGGATCATTTTCACTCTTAGGGGTAATATCAAGGAATTCAAATCTGTAGGAGAGAACGAACTGTAGCTGATGATTAGTTAAACTATGCGATAGCCGTGAAGGCTGTTGGTGGTGTGGGCGGCGGGGGGAAGCAGACACCCTGCCAGCAAACCTGTTGATTCTGTCGCCGAGTTTGAGTTCTTGTGACATCGGCACCATCACTTCGTTGGAAGTCGGTGTTTCTTCAGGATTCTCTACCTTAATCGATTGTCTTATATCTATGCGCTTTGTTAAATGAGCCGAACAAGTCAGTGGAACTTGGGTTTGCCCTTTCAGTGGGTGCGTGATATTCCGATCCCAAGTCCACTATCTATGACTTCTCTTTTGGCCATTCTCCTTAACTGAGAAGCCCCAAGGAACAGAAGCAAGAGAAAATGCATTCAAACATGTTGGTAAGTCTGACTTTTCTTCATATTTTCCCCATAATAACTATGGATTAATTCATTTACTATCACAAATCATCAGTCAGAAATTTGAAAGGAAGTTGAATAGAGAAGACATGACCGTAAGTGCAACTGCGTTGAGTCCATAAACCCAGCTCATGTAACACTAGTTTGATGATAATCTGTCAACTTAAGAAAGCAAAAGATCTTGCAAATTAATCTTAACAAGCAGCAACAGGTGAATGCTCAAGAGATCAACTGATACTATGCTAAAGTAGAGCAAAAAACAGGTTCCTAACTCATCCTCTGAGCAGCTTCCTTGGCAAGAAGCTTCTCCTTTGCCTTGGTCCTGGCCTGAGATTTAGAACCCATAATCCCACCGCCCCACTTCTTCCTGTACTCATCGTACTTGTCATTAAAGTTGGCCTGCAAACAGAGAAGAAGAAAAGTTAAATAACCTATGCACCTGTTAAAAAGCACCAAAGAGAAAGGTTGCTTACTTTTATTGCTTCCAATATTTTGCTGAACTCGAATTTGTCCTCATTCTTCACTGTTGTCAAGCACAAAACTGAGGCAGTCTTCTTGTGGACAATCTGTGAGAAGAGCCAAATGAAGATGAGCAACTGAATATGCAATACTAACAGGCAGACTAAGATAGGATAGTTGGAATTATAGAAATTACCGTGCCCAACCGAGCCTTGCCCTTTACAATGCAGTAGGGGACTTCCATCTTTCTGCAAAGTGCTGGTAGCCAGACTACGAGCTCTATGGGGTCCACATCATGGGCAATGACAACCAACTGTGCCTTGTTCTGAAAAAGAAAGAATCACAAATTGAAATTTGGCAAGGAGGCAGGGACAACTGAAAAGCAGCATAACAAAGATCAGAGAAGTTTCCAATTAAAATGAATACCTGCTCGATGAGATAGGTGACATGGTTAAGACCATATTTCACAACAATTGGCTTTGACTTAGACTCATAGGTCTTTCCTTCAGCCTTTGCCTTAGCCTCAGCCAGAAGCCGCTCCTTCTTTGCAGCTTTGTCCTCAGGTCTGTACTTCAGAAGCATTTTGAAAAGACTTGTTGCTACAATGATGGGAAAGATGCTCATATTGTAAAACAGAAAGAAAAAACAAGGATATTTGCACTTAATTGAATGGTAACCAGCCATTAAACTGCATTAAAGTATCCAACGCATAGCATCTTTAAGAAAAATGCATAACATTGCAGGTTCACTTGAGCATTAGATAATGAATGATTCAGGAATGGCAAAGAGTTTACTGCACTGCATACCAAGGTTTTTGTCCAGTGTCTTTGTGAACTGGTTAAGAGCTGGGGGAACCTTCAACCTTTGCTTCAGAATCCTCCTCTTCCTCTGGATCTGAACTGTTTTAGGGAATTTGACGAACCGGGTCAAGTCCCTCTTAGGAGGCAGCGCCCCTCCAATTCCAAATTGCTTTGGCCTCTTCTCAAACAGGGGATTTGTCACCTTGTCCTGCAATAAGCCAGAAATTAACCGACAGTGAAACTAAGTTCTGAGAGAAACAACTACCTGATAATGGGTCTACTAAGCTTGTCTCAACCCTTTTTTTCTTTCCTTTATGGTAGAATTTAGATTATCAAATAGAGAATAGCTCCACCAGAATTGATCATATATACCAAAGGTCCATTCAACATCTGTATGGTGTAGTTAACTGATGTGTACACACATTGCTAAGCAGTCAGATAAATGTGGAGACATGAGATTCAGTAAAGCAAATCCTTTTACGGAGTTTAAGTTGTAATACCACAAACTGACATAAACAAAGAGTATTATGTCCGAGCATCTCAACAACCTCATCACTTACTTAAACATTCCACGCATGATATAGCATTTACACAATGATGTGATGTGGCCAAATGACAATCAATAGATCATCCTAGAGCAACTCTTAATTTTGCTGCAAATAGCATGCATTCCTTTCCTGAACGGGTATCATCATTCGGAAAGGAAACTTTGACCGGAAAGAAATTCAGAACTCATAATATGCTTACCTGCTTCTTCTTAGCAGCTACTGGAGCCTTACCGCTTCTCTTAGGAGCCTTAAAGAGCAAACACCGAAAAGAAGAATTAGTAAATCAACCTACCAACAGGATAGAAACGCAAGTAACAAAATTGCAATTTCGCTCGGACACTAAAGTAATCTGCATTTGCTAAATCAAGGAAACAAACGAGGCGGATCAAAGAACATAAGAGCTATGCCAGTGCTCTGTCTACGGGAAAAAGAAAAAAGCTGCACCAACAGAGCGGCGAAGATAAGGCGATGGAGATTTACCATGGCAGCGGAGCAGATATGACGCCGGCTGCTCTGGTTCTTGCGGTCCTGTGAAGGGAAGCAACCAGGCAAAACCCTAATCATGCCATTTTATACTACTACTACTGATATGCTGATTCCATGGTCGCAACTCGTAAGAGACCAAAAGTGGGCCGGTTATCAAAGTTCGCAGCAAGCCCGGCCCAATGTTGTTCGCGGCATTCCGAAAGTACTTGACCCGAACCGACCCCTTATCTGGATTCTGGACTAACAGGTGACTTCCAACATAGAAACGACGCCGTTGCTTCGAGACTTGAGAGTTGAGCTCACGGGAACTGGACAGAGTCTCCGGTTGGAGGGAGAAAGCAACGGCAAAAACAGCTCCGTCGAGCTATTGAACCTGATGGACAACCGGAACGTCGTCGTCTGTGACAATGGCACCGGCGTAACTCCTTCTAATCCTCCTCCTCTTCCTATCTGTTCAGTAGCTCATCGCCTTGTGGATGGCCGCGTTCTTTCCTATTGTTCTCTTATATGATCTCAGATTTCTTGTTTGATCTACTTGATTAGTCGATGTACTTTGCCGATCTCACCCGGTTCTCAATAAGTTCGGTGGAATGAGCTTATCGATTTCCCTCTATTTGCTGTAAACAACGGTTCATTTGCATGATCGCTCGAGCTAGTTTCGAGATGGCCCCGGCATTTGATCGAAGCTATTTGCCATCTTCTTTCCTTGAAGTTTATTGATCAGAGTGAATCCATTGGCTTTGCCTTCTAATTCCACTGTTTTATTCTTTTTACTGCAGTATGTTAAGTGCGGATTCGCCGGGGAGAACTTCCCCACCTCCGTGTTCCCTTGCGTTGTGGGAAGGCCTATGCTTCGGTACGAAGAATCCCTCACGGAACAAGAGCTGAAGGTGAAAACAGACTATGAATCATTATTTTTTTTCTTTCCACACACCTGCAAATTTGTCATCCAGAATGAAAAGTAATGCAGTTCAACGACGTTGTTCGTGTCATTTTTGTCATTCCACATCCTCAGTGGATAATTGAAATTGGAGCTAATTGCATCGTGTTATTGTTTATTCCATGAGTATTTTATCAAGTGATATCCATAAGCTGATCGTTTTCCTTGATTATGAGTAAACTCTTCTGTTGTATTCAGGATGTTGTTGTTGGAGAAGCATGTGCAGGCCTCCGAAATCAGCTTGATATCTCTTATCCAGTGAACAATGGTATCGTGCAAAACTGGGAAGACATGGGACATGTGTGGGATCATGCATTTTTTAGTGAGTTAAAAGTATGTCCTCCCATCAGGTTCTGTCAAGCTGCAATTTGTTTCTCTCTGGTTTCATTCATTACCTTACCATGAATCTCTATCTCCTTGCCAATTGTTCTACAACAGATAGACCCAAGGGAATGCAAGATTTTACTGACAGATCCACCCCTAAATCCCTCAAAAAACCGTGAAAAAATGGTCTGTCATTTATTCTTATTCCCTTTTTTGGCTGAATCTTATTCCTTGTATTACTCAGGGCTGCATTCTGATTTTTCTTAAAAAATGTGCATCTCAATGTAAAATTTTACTTGGTGTTATAGGTCGAAACCATGTTTGAGAAGTACAACTTTGCAGGTGTCTTCATTCAAATCCAAGCAGTTTTAACCCTCTATGCTCAAGGTGCTTGATTTGATCCAAAACTTGAAACTGAAACTTAGATCTAATCTCTTGTTTGATGAATATTAACTGCATTTTGATGCTGAATGTAGAAATTTCTAATCTCTAAGCTTGATAATTGAGATATACCCTGCAATGTAGAAATTTCCTGCCTTTTCATTTTGAAGCTGTTTATCTTGTTTAAATGCTTCATTTTTACCTTTATAATCACAGGTTTACTGACAGGATTAGTTATTGACTCGGGTGATGGTGTCACTCACGTGGTAAATATGGGAAAACACTCTATTCTTTTTTTTTTAATCATTGCTTACTGAAGCATAGCTTTTTCGGAGTGTATCAAGGGACACTGCATAGAAAAGACTGAAACTTGAATGCAAAGTTTGCTATGGATGAGTCTGCGAAATGCATTTATCCCTTGCATTTGCATCTAACCCTACACTTGTGCTGGTACATGTTACTTATCTATTTTTTGATATTATGTTGTGTCAATCTCTGCAAGTGGTTCACTGTTGTGTCAATCTTTAAATTGCATTCAGTTTGCCACTTTACTCATATGGTGTAATATAGGCAGTGTAAAAAATGAGGCTTTGTTAAATGTGAGTTTCGAATTGTGGTCTTTTTCTGTACTTGCTAAGTGTGTGATCCACCTGTTTGATGGAGCACATTATTTGAAAATTCATTCAGGTTCCAGTTGTTGATGGCTATTCATTCCCTCATCTCACCAAGCGAATGAATGTAGCTGGAAGGCATATAACATCATATCTTGTTGATTTACTCTCAAGGAGAGGGTGGGTCATCTGTTTTTTTGTAAGTTTATAATTTTGCTTTTGCATCACTTATGCGGTGATTAAGACCATTTAATTTCTTTTGAAGGTATGCAATGAATAAAACTGCTGACTTTGAGACTGTCAGAGAAATTAAAGAGAAGCTCTGCTATATAAGGTGAACAGTGTACTAAATATTTCATTTACAGGCAATGTTTTCTAATTGCCAATGATGCAATGAATGCTATGTAGCTATGATTACAAGAGGGAGTATCAGCTTGGTCTTGAGACAACTATTCTTGTTAAGAACTATACTGTAAGTTGTCAGCTTCCTCTTGAATGTTGTAGTTATGTTGTTCGAGCTCTAGCAGATGGCAATTTTGCCTTTTCTATTTTTTAATGTAATTTTCAGTTAGTGGAAAATCCTTATGCCTTGAGACTGTTAAATCTTGTATGGCAATGCCAATGTTATTCCAATGAGCTGATTTTGCCCTTTTGCTAGTCTTTGTGGCTTTTCACTTGATTTCTAGAGCTTTATTTCTCTAGTTTTTGAGCTTCTTTTGCGCTTATAAAGCATAGATTTGGCATGATGTATGCTTTTCAGCTTCCAGATGGAAGGGTAATAAAGGTTGGCACAGAACGGTTTCAGGCCCCTGAGGCTCTATTTACCCCAGTAATCTCTCTCTCTCTCTCTCTCTCTCTTGAAGTATCTTAACATACTACATCAGATATCATCATCATAATCATTTACAAGGGACTCTCTTGATTGCAATGTTTGATAATACAATCAGTTACATTGATTTCATAACTTTCTCATGGTTCATAAACTTCTAGAAGTCCTCTTAGGCTGGAAATGCATTGGGCATATTGCCTGTCAACTTAGTTCTTGATATGCCAATATGAAATTCCCCGTGCTGACATTGACACGGAGACCGTTGCACTTGTATGACACTCGAGCATTATTTTCTTTTCTTCTAATGTAGCTATTAGAATTTTCATGTGTAAATCGAACATCCTTTTTTGTTGGTTTCAATCCTTGTGAATTTTGATAGGCATTCTTTTACTGAAAGCCATAGGCTCTTGTTGCAGGAACTCATTGATGTTGAAGGTGATGGTATGGCTGACATGGTTTTCCGCTGCATCCAGGAAATGGATATCGACAACAGAATGATGGTATGACTGCTCTGTTAAGGAATTGTCATATGAATCCTTAGTTTCTTATTCAACTACATATGGGATCATTTATTTTAAAATTAGTGGGAGTTATCATTACCGTGGCAACTTTAGAATGATTTGTAATTAACCTCATATGCTGATGCTTCCAGAGGTTGCACAAATTATCTTAAACATTATGATGATGAGCTATGTCAGATGTTATGGTGAATTGTACATGACATGATTCACCTTCCATTATGTCTCATGTGTTCTATATCTATTTCTTTTCTGGGTGCTTTTTAAGAAATTTCTGATATGCTGAGTTAAACTGCTGAGGTTGATCATCATACTTGGGTTTGAGGTTTCTGAGTTAAACTGCTGATACTCCTTATTCATTTCACTTTAGACCAATATTCGTTTTTGTGATGTTGCTGTGACTACGTTCCTTTCTTGCAGCTCTACCAGCACATTGTTTTAAGTGGAGGAAGCACTATGTATCCTGGATTACCTAGTCGGTAATGTGCTTCAACAACATTCAGGAGAAATTGCTTTTTTATATTGTTCTTCTCCATTATCAGTTGAATGTTAAAAGTGTTCTTGAGGGCTCCATTATATTAGTTTATCATGCAATAGGATTAGGATAGAGTAATTCTAATGACAGATATCACCAATAAGTAAGATATAAATTGCCAAGAACCTTTGTTTTTTATGGGTATGGAAGAATTTATTAATTAATCTAGGGAAAAAGAGAGAGAGAGAGAGAGAGAGAGAGAGAGGCTAGGGGAGCAAGTTGAGCATCCATTTCTTAACTGGAGGAAGAGAAAAAAGAAGTTTTCTGCAAGAAGATGAACCGACTTTCTTTTTGGATGTATAGCTCTTTTGACTGACATTAGTATACTCTCAAGAGCTTTGAAGACAGTAGCTATATACTTCTTTCAGTTTCTTTTTTTTTTATTTTCTTTGGTATCTATGAGTCATATATTTCAGTTCTCTCCTTTATCCACTATACGGCACAATTTGAATTAACTTCAGATACCTTTTTCCTTCAGTTTGGAGAGAGAACTACAGGATCGTTACCTTGAAGTTGTCCTGAAGGGTAATAAAGATGGGCTCAAGGTGAAGTTTTTTGTTATTGTGCTGCAAATTCGGACTGACCTCTTATTAAATTGTTTAAATTCATCTAAACTTTTTCTTGCTGAGAAAATTACATATCATGGAGAACCTTGTATTTAATTCAAGAGTTGGGACATATGAATTGTTTTAGGAAGGGTGATGTTCTTGATACATTATTTATGTTCTCCATATTTTGGCAATAGAAACTTCGCTTACGTATTGAAGATCCACCTCGAAGGAAGCATATGGTTTACCTTGGCGGAGCGGTGCTCGCAGGTATTATGAAGGTACTCTTCTTCCTCTCAACCCCCTCTTTACTTTAAAAATGTAAATATCTGTCTATTTTTGAAAAATAAATCTTTTTTTTGCTGAATATTGTTGAAAAATAAATTACTAGAAAGTCCTGAGTGCTAGTTGAGAGAGAACAATATATTACAAATGGAATAATCAAATCTTGTTTGCTAACTGTTGCGTTCTTAAAAAGTCTATTAGGGCTTCGTCGTCGTTAAGACTCATTCAAGACCACACTGAACCTATGCAGGATGCTCCCGAGTTTTGGATTAGCAGGGAAGATTATTTGGAAGAAGGAATTGCCTGTCTAAGCAAATGCGGGCAGGCCTGAGCGGGAACATTCAGACCTTTGCCCCAAACATTGCCTCACGAGCATGCTTCCTGGGGCTTATCTGGAAGTGCACACATATTGATCCATCTACCCGGGGATGCTTCCACCACAAGCTACTCAATACTGGAGTCTTCTCCAGATGGATTTGAATAAGAACGACCTGTTGTAACTGTTAGATTCATCATTTGGGACCCTCGAGTCCGAGAACCAAAACTAGAGGGAGGGGTCTGAGCTTATTTCGCTGCCCAACAGTTCACCTCTTTTGCTGAGATGAAACTTGTACTTGCATTTTTATGTTTCATTTACTAGACCGACGAAAGCGGGTATTGTACAGAGTTGTCTATTTAGGCTGAAGAACAGTGTAATCTCATTCTTAGGGTCAGCAACACTAAATCGATTTGGTCTGTGTGGCTCCTGTTGTTCTGGCTTGTGTTTGACTTTGTTTCAGATAATCTTTTCTTAAGCTCGATGGCCGGTGCTAATATGCGACTCTAACCCCGAGATGGCAAAAGCTTCTGACCGAGTTCTATGTATGGGCTTATCGAACTCCCCGACATCACTAAACTCGACAGGGATCATATATATAGGAAATTATAGGCACTGAGCCCTGCGAACAAGGCATCAAATCAATCTGTCCGATATTCTTTACTGAAAGGCCAATATCGGGCAAGAATGCAGCCAGCAAGAGGGAGTGAAACGATTCTCGAGGGAATGATAATGCAAGGGGAAATGCCAAAACGAAACCCAGTTCCGGTTGGTAAGTCGATGCATTAACTTCAGTCGGATTTGAGACCTATATGTAATGCATAATAGGACTAAGCAAGAGAAAGACAATTTTTTGATCCTTTCTATACAGAGGAAGGAGCAGATTACATCTCTCTTCTGCATCAAAAGCAGAGACAGTGGGGCACTAAACTGGTGACTCGAGCCCACATGACCAAAACGAGATGAGACCCAAAAATGAAACTACAAGTGAAGAACGGAGAAATTAGTACGAAAGACACATAAACCGGACAGTTAGCGTTTAGCCAAGTTCTCCCCCATTAGATAGATAGATAGCCTTCATACGGATGCTGCCTCATCGAGCGACCCTCGACACTGTTTAGATGGGAAGTAGAATAGGGCATTTCATATGATATGTGAAGTAGTGTAGGGCACTCATGTGATATGAACTCTATAAAGTCAGAGACATACCAATGCGCTTAGTTCCCCTTCAAAAGAAAAAAAAAGTTCGAGGACGAAATTGAAAAAGAGAGCAAGTACGAGGCTGTGGATTTTTAATCAGCTGGAGGGGATGATCACGGATATGTCAGAGCCAGAGGGCGCCCGCGTCCTTGAGGAGGGGGACGAGGGTGCCGTTGATGTGGGATGCCATGACCCGGTCCATAGCCCCGACGAGCTTCCCACCCACGAAGACCACCGGGAGGGCGGTGCCACCACCGAGGAGGGAGGAGAGGGCCCGCTCGAGCTCCTTGCCAAGGGGGTCGAGGTCGAGCTCGTGGACGGCAGGGCTCACCCCCATCCCGCAGAAGAGCCGCTTCACGGCGTGGCACATGCAGCACGTGCTCTGGCTGAATATCACCACCGCGTTCTCCGCCGCCAGCCTCTCTATCATCCCCACTGGGTCTGCCCGCACCGGCGCCAGCAGGTAGGCGGAGGCCCACGACTCAGTTTGATAGTGCATTTCTAGCCCCCCGCGCGCGCGCGTGCGTATACTATATAGTCGTCTAGTGTTTGATTGATGCGGAAGTGCAAATGTTGATGGTGATGATGAGGTTATGATTGGCTTCGAGCCGTTTGGCCGTAGAGTTGGGGTCGAGGAGGAGAGATGGGTTGGCATTTATATAGCTGTGGAGGGAAAGAATCCCAATTAAATTAGAAGTCCGCAAGAGCAATTTTATGTTCTTTATTTTTATCCGTACACTTGATAATTAGAAGGCCGATGAGTTGTATCTATTCCGATTTCAGCTCGGTTGCTCCATTACATAGTATAAATCTTCTGATATCATAGATTTTCTCTTTTTTTTTCTTTCTTTATAAAATTTAAATTTAAAATTTTATTTAAATAAAAAATATATCAAATTATCTCAACTAATTATAATAATTTTGAGATATGTATTTTAATTTGTTTGTTTTTTTTGGCAAGGAGTAAGACATATTTTGTTTTGCGATATGATAATCACATGATCAGTGCCTTCATTTGTATATTATGTCTAATCAGTCCCTCAGGGATCATCTGCTTAATCAACTATTCCTGCAAGTATATCAGTAACCTGCAAGGATTTTACACTCACCTATAATGACGGAGCTAGCTCGAACTCTTAAACTTTTTGGGCATGATCAATGTTACACAAGAAGTTTCCTCTTTTGAGGAATGATGCCGTCGTTTTAAGAGATAATTAAGTAGAATTAACATCACCCACAATAATGCAGTGCTCTACTTATAAGGGAAAAAAATGCATTAATTTAATATTTTCTCCGTAGAAAATAGAATATGCAATATGAGAAAATATTAATTAAAGGCTATTGACGAGGATTGATATTCCGGTCATTAAGGGTCTCCTTCATCAGACTAATATATTAATCATAATGTAGCAAGTGATTTGACTCAAAAACTTCGCCATGAATATATAAACCGTGGGATGTGATGTACTGTCGGGTCAAGCGGTTGGTCCACCGGCAATGGCAGATTTCGTAATTTTTAGACGAGACATGACTTCTGACAAACAAAACACGCGCAGAGAGAGAGAGGGGTGCGGGCGGGCGGAGTACGGACGCGGCGTTTGTCAGAGGACCTTTGACTTTTGGTGGGTCCCGATGTCCCATATTCAGTCCCCTTGCATTTCAATATTAACCATCAGGAGAAAATAATTATCATTTTTCTATAGACAGATATTTATTTTTATCGGCATATAAATAACCAGCGATATTTGCACCGGAAGCAACACGTGATTCCCCCTACCATCCAAAAATTTCAAATTTAATTATTTATTGATAAGCTTTATGTTTTTTTTTTAAAAAAAGTGAAAGAGAATCATTAAAGAAAAAGGGAAAAAGGGGCAACTCAAGCCCACAGCAGCATGATGACGACCAAACTCTGACGCAAACACAAAAACTTGTAGATTAACCCGCCCCCTCCACCCGTCGGAATTTGAGAAAATGTTATGGTACGAAATATATCAATCATTTCCCGTTTTATGAAAATATGAACTTGTGTTGTTTGTTAAGAGATTGCTCATCTAATTTTATTATATTATCTTATATAATTTACCTATTTTTTGGGATATTTTGGTGGGACCGATGATGTATATACGTGAGCTTCAGCAGTGTACATATACATGTATATATATCTACAGCTTTGATGAAAAACGACATGACGGCTTTTCGTCAGACACTGTCTCATCATATGCTCTCTCTCTCTCTCTCATTCTTGGAAACAGCTGAGGTTGTTACTCAGCCCACCGTTGACTACTTTTTCCCTCAATTTCATTTGTCGTTTCTCGCTTTTCCCCGGTGCGTTTCAGCCTCTGTGCAAGCATTTCGCTTCTTTTATATCCTCTCTCTCTCTCTCTCTCTCTATAATGAGCTTCAGAATCGACCACATTCAAATAATTCTTCCACGGCTAGGAATTTGGGCTGATCATATTGAAGGAAAACTGATTAGTTAAAGTGCAATTAGTTTGTTAAAAAGGATTTGATTTCTTTGATAATTCTACTTTTTAACAAGTATTTACTACTTGTACTAGGGTCGTCCACCTTGTGGTAGATTTTGCCTCTCTTATGTCTACACATCTTCACATCCAAGGAGTGTGTGGAGCGCCGCCAGTGTGGTTAGTGCAGTGTAGTGTGCTTCTTAAGTTTACAGAAAATGTCGGGCGAGTTTAAAAGAAAAAATAATGAAGAAAAAAATAAAATGGCATGAAGAGCCATTTCGGTGATAATGGAAATTAATTTGGACCCTTCTAGTCGTAGGTCGAGATGCGGCATGTATCTGGCGACGACCCGGAGCTTAAACTATTATGCGCATAATAACTCACTCGTGATTGGTCTCGGGCCATCATCATACATCGGCCTTAGCTATGTTGGTCGGGCCATGCAAATCTGACGGTGCGGAATCCGGATTGTGCGATCTAATTAATTAGATAAGATGGGACCAAACAGTGATCGCTCGTGAGAGCCAGCACGGAGGTCAAGTTCGGTCAATTTGTTTGCATGTGGCCGTTTTATGCATTTGGCAATACGTTGCATGTGATGGACACAGAGTCATTCAACTGTCTCCATCGGCCTGAAAGGCCTTTGGTCTGTCTTCAAAAACTAACTTTTGTCTCCAAGCTGTCTCTCATGGTCTGGTCAAAGATTTCTTTTCTTAGAAAGCACCAACCCATTTCGGACAAGGAAAAATAATAATAATATCCTCTTTTTCTTAATATATATTATTTAATATTTAAAATTTTAATAAATTAATTAACTCTTTTAAGGAATAAAATTCTGGCGGCCGCGGTTCCTCTGATCGTGGGAATGAGGGAGCCTTGATGGAGGAGGGGTCGCGACATGCATTTTGAAAGTTGGAAGACGGGATCGGAAATGATGTTGCTTCACCTTTCATCAATGGGAGTTGAGCTCTTGACATGCACCCAAGTGGATGCGATGCGAGCCCAAGTGCACCCACCCTCACCAAACCGTTCGGTACGATTCTGGCCCGTGTGGTCCACGGAATTCATTATCCGATCCGGTTGATCTGTTTGTTAACTGCTTCCAAGTGGATGAAGTCTTAGTTACTAGCTCGATATAATGTGGAGATGGACGGTCGACATAAAATATCCCCAAAAAGGAAAATAAAAA
>CXYZ01010808.1:228613-252726 GCA_900006705.1 Sonneratia caseolaris
ACTTTATAATGAATTCTAATTAAATCGGATTCAAGGGTTAAGGAATAAAACTTATCGATCATAAAATTTCTGTATTTATAGAGACCTAAATATAAAATCTTACTAAAAAAAGTATATTAAACCGACCCTACTAATTTACATTAAGATAGGTAAGTGAGTTTGTTATGTTAGATTTTAAGTGACCAAATTCCTTATCTTTTTTTTAAATTTAAATTCTGATAAAAATATTCATTTATCTATTTATTTATTTATGTGGGTTGAATCACTGAGTTCGCTAGCGGGAAAATGCTGCCCTAACTTGTCTGTTTGATGCTCAAGATCTCTCGTCTTGGTCACATTCAATTCAATCGAATCTTAACGTGAAGCTTACAGTGAGATATCCTTTTGACCGTATAAACAGAAGTTAGATTGCTGGACTCCTTCACCGTATTCTCTCTCTCGTCGACTGGTTTCATCCGTTAGCCCTACAGCACAATACAATTTCTCGAATGAAGAACCAGATTCGAGTCACCGATACTCCGTATTGGTCAAAAAGCACAGAGGAGGACGTGGAATAAAAAGAACCTTCGCCGGCGAATTGCCCAGAATGAGATGATGACCGACATGAGGGACGCGTTATGTCACGTGCGTCATTTGGATCTGGAGCCGAATGGTTCACTTTGGATTCCGAGATCAGTGGTAGCATGCAACTCCTCTTTACTTTTTCTCCTCGTCTGCTGAAATCTTTGCATAAGTGTGGATCACACTGAGCAGCAATCACATCCATAGACCAGCAGCATAAGCGCACTGCCATCACTTCCATTTGAACAAACCTTGAAGGATGACATCCCCTGATGAGACTTACTACAACCTAGGCTCTTCCTCCCGTTTTTTGATGGACAGATTCCAGCTCCTCTCGTATGGCCTGTCCTGTCCGAAGGTGGGGGAGCGAAAATCCTCGAGAGGAATGAGCTCCAATGCTGTGCAAAACCTGAGTATCCAGAAAATGTCGACAGCAGATCATCTCTCAATGAAAAGAATTGCGTATCCATAACAAAATGGGTAAATCACCAAAAGAAAGAAGGAAGGAAGGAAGGAAAATGTACAACAATGGTCCTAATAAATTTATCTCTCCCCACGTCCAAGACTTATGATGGCGGTTCCATAATCATCTAATAAATCACTTTACTGGTGCATAACAACTACAAACATTTACAGTGTGAACATTCTAAGTTTGGGTTGAACCGTGGATTGCACAAATGCAGCCAAGCAGAGGGAAATCACCGGCCTCATCTCAACAAAGCTGTAATGAAGCCCTGCCACCGCCACGAGAAGAAGCCTTCATCTAATTTCTCCTAATTTCATTAACTAAGGAGCTCACTGGATTGGGGATGCCTATTGTCGGGAGATCGGCGCTGTTGGAACTGAAGAAGGCTGGCTATACAAGTTGCCATCTGATCCCGGGAAACCAGAGAAAGAACCCTCTGGAGGTAGAGGTGGTTGTGCAGTGAACGGAGGCAAGCCACCAGAAATGGGCGTGTATGAAGGCATTGATGACGGTGGCAGTGGCGGCTGCAGCTGGCTTATGCCATAGTATGGCATGCCATTTGTGGGCCCAGAAAGCGGCATGAAAGAAGGTGGTGGCTGCATTGGGTACAAAGGCATGGGCGGGAGTGGTGGCATAGGAGGTGGACAAGTTGGCGGCAGTGGGATAGAGTGGTCAGTGTGGAGAGACTCAGACTGTGGGAAAGGAGAAAAAGGCGGAGGTGGTGGCTGCTCGGCATTGTCCGGTGGCAGGGGGATATAAGCTGCTGATGCCTGGTTGTCAGCTTTGACCTTTGCTCGCTTCTCGGGAGGGGAATCCATGCCTTGGTTGCCAGTGACACCTTCGGAGGCAAGGGAGGAGAGGACATAAGACAGCATTTGAGCTGAGGAGGTTGAAGACGTCAACTTTGCAGCAACCTCAGCAGCTGCAGACTTACGGGAATCCACCTCTGTGGCAGACTTGTCAGGAAATGAAGACACTTGCCCAGAGTACATAACTGGGGATGACTGCTCCCTCTCTGCTGGTGAGTTGTAGCCATAAGCATCTTTTGAGCTCTGATCGACTGAGAGTTGCCTGTTATTGCTGTTGCCATTGAGGAACTGGTGGCAGAGTTTGTTTGCCTGTTCAAATCTTGATTGAGCAGCCTGAAAGGATGAAATGCAGAAGAGTAATTCATGTTAGATCCATTGGTTCACAAATCATTGCCATATCACCGCAGAAATTTCAATAAAGCAAAAAAGCCCCTACCTGAAGCTGATTACGGACTTGATCTAGCTTGAATTCCTGGAGAAGAAAATCAGTCAGCCTTGTATGGAAAAGAATTTCACTTGACTGTAAATTGGTCAGCTCAAGACCAGACCTGCTCCTGAAGTGCCTCCCTCAGATTAGAGACGAGCCTTTCTCTTGATGATTCAACTGTAGTCAGTTGGTCAATACAGTTCCTTAGCATGTCACTCTGCCCCCGAAGCTCCTCCACAAATGCTGGATCATCAAATTTGTCTGCACAGAGACGAAGCTTCACATATTTTCTGTCGTTGTGTGCAAATGCAAGATGATCACCCCCAAACACAGGAAACAAGATAGCATCTTAACTTTTACCAGCTATAATGCAAGAAAATTGTCAACAGAAGTGAAGCAAAATTTTAATTTTTCATGCACAAAAGGGTGCAAAGAAATTGACTGATTCTGCAGCAGTGGACAACATTGCACTGTATAAATCTCGGAAAAATGAAGTGAAAAAAGGTTGCAACAGCTTCATTGGTATTTGATAATTCCAAGCTCAAGGCCATTTCTTACTCTTTTCATCTTTTAAAACAGAAACTGACCTTAAGCAATGTATGTCCAAGAAATTAAAGAAGCAGAAACTGGAATAATATTACCTGAGTTGCTATCACCACTAATTTCCTTTTCCAATTTATCAAAGAAAGCCATAATATTGCAACATTTACTCAGAACAGCCTCGTCATCCATTGGCCCTCCATAGACAATCTGATACCCAGTAAGGATCTTGTCCAATGCACTTCCAGCGTTGTGTCTCTGATCCAGCAAGCTAATTAAAATCACGTCAAATTCAAAAGGGCTCAGATGAAATGAAGAATTTTGAACTTACCAGCTTAAGCCCTGAATCCTTCCCATTCCTATTGCCATTTTCCATGTCCCTTCCCAAGAACTCTGCCTTGAGTCCCCGAGAACCAAAAACCTTCCTGTCCTCCCAGATATTAATCTGCACATAAAGCCATAGAGCCGGAAGGCCACAGCAGGCAACAGAAGAAAAAAGGGATGTTAAATACAGAAAATCATCATGCTAGGAGTTGTGTTTCTTAATCAACAGCAGATAATAGAAAATGTAAAACAACATACAAGAATAAACAGATTGAGCTTGCTGATGAAGAAAGCCAATTGCAAGCCGATAAGCCCCTCCCAGCAATTATATAGATTACATTAAGACATAATTTTCTTTTACTTGAAACAAGAGCATAGTCTTAAAACCAAATGGTCATGGAGGACCACTACTAAGATCAAAAGATGAAGCATGTATCAAAGAAAAGTTCATTCATTTCTATAAGCTAAGAAAACATACCAATCTCATAGCAGAAGCTCTTCCAAACTCATCTCCATTCTGAAGTACATCACGAAGAGCATTTGGAAGAACCTTCCAGAACTCACCAACAAAATCAGAACCCTTTCTCCGGCTATTTTGCAAGATATCATTTGCAAGATACAAAAAAGCCAGACGTTGTTCATGAGGAGCACGATGGAATTGTTTATCCCATGTTTCAACTACTTGTTTTGCCCTGTACATATGAAATATGCACCAATGCGACAAAGCTAAGATGCATTAAGGATAGCAACTTCGAGTCAAGTCACAAGGAAAAGAATGTAGTCTTGTACAAACTAGCACTAAATCTAGCAGGTTGATCATCAAAGGTCCCTTAACTTACAAAATTAAGCAGTTATATCTATAGAACAATCAAGCAAGTCCCTCTGCATTGATAAGATAGTAATCTAAAGGATACTCTCGATGCTTGTCTGTGAGAGGTTGAGCTTAGTTAGCTTGTCAACCAGAATTTGGGGATTGAATGTACTGCCCATTGATGCAGGTGATGTTCTGTCCAAATGAATGGGCAGTATACAACCTCTGGAAGTCAACATGCATTGAAAAGGAAATGACTTTCACTGAAATATACAGTCAAAGGGATTTGGCACTCGTAGAATAGCAAGAGATGATTTGATAACGTAAGAGTTCCTAATAATAGAAAAATACAACTGATCAAGTGGATGATGAAGTCAGCAAACATCAACTGACAAATTAGATTTACACCAGTCCGATGTAGTTATAGACAATAAATAAAACTTAAGATTTATAAATTGCTGAATGTAGAAAGAAATGTACAAAAAAAATGAACTAAAGATTGAAATATCTAAAAGGAAAAAAAAATGTGTTAGCTAGCCTAAGAACATAAGATTGCATTCTCATGGAGAAATACAATTTGTAAATAAATAAATAAGAAAATATATATACGTGAAGACCATGTTACTGCATTTGAATCAGCCTAATAGAGAAAATGATTCACTTGGAAGGATACTCTGCTTCTTCAGAATGGGAGCCCATTTCTGGCTGTGACTACTCATGTTCTTCCATATTAATGAATGCCAGATCACTATATGATATTTGACTATTGACACCTTCATATAAATTTGAAGAAAGCAAATATAATGTAGCAGATACATTTTACTAGAAATATGCAAGAAATAGATCCTACTGAATGCTATAAAGGTTACTTTAAGTCGTCAAACAGTTAAAAAAAAAATCTTTTATCAAGGCAATATCCTCATGGCAAGTACAGACTGTTGCAGATAGCATTTTAAGTAAGATATCTTAGAGAAGTATTGGAGACAGTTTTATCCAGTGATGCAGATGACAAAATAGTTACAAGTACAAAACAAATGTAAGGTGATTTGGAAAGACTATGGTTAACTATAAGCCAACACAATTAAAGCACAAGGATGCAGATTTATAGGCTGAATTCTCTTTGATCATACATGGAAAGACAGAATACATGCTTCGGCAATTATTCTGAAAACATATGGACAGCAGACATAACAAGGAAAACTAAAGCTCCATATCAACTCATTATCATGGCATAATTACTACTCGGACAATATTTAATGCTGAAGGAAGTAGATTTATAAGCTGGACTCCCTTGATCATACATGGGAAGATAGGTTATGGGCTTCTGCAATTACTCAGCAGTATAATTGGAAGCAGACATACCCCAAAAAAACTAAAGCTTCTTAACACTCATCATTATGGCATATCTACAACTCAATGGATATTAAATGCAGGAGGATGCAGATTTATATGCTGGTTTCCCTTGATCATACATGGGAAGACAGGTGAAGTGTTTTGGCGATTATTCTGGACATAAAATTGGCGGTGAGCACGCCAAGAAAAACTTAAGCTTTATAACAGCCCGTTATCATGGCATAATTACAATTCGGTTGATATTTAATGCAGACGGATCGTACATGGAAAGACAGATTGCATGTTTCGGCAATTACTCTACAATAGCAGACATGCCAATAACAAATTACTAAAGCTGCAGAAAATTCATTATCATGGCATAATTACAACTTTATTGATATTTAATCGAGAAACATTAGTTAGAGCTAAACTTTATCAAGAAAACAGGTCTTTTAAACTCAGAGCCATCAAGCTGTGCAGACAAATTAGTTTGAGTGGACAAACTTTACCAAGAAAACAGGCGTTTATCAAATGTGCGGACAAAAGCGTAAGAAGCAGCTGGTTAGGCAAATAAGATGTCTTCATCTGCTAGACCCTAGGAACCAAAAAGTAGTAATTAAAGAAACTGCTCCTAGAATTCTCAAACTTTTGGTTATCCCACTCCAGCATCAAAACAACCAACTTGCCAGCAAGCGCAGGCAGATAAAACTCTTCAAGGATACCTATTTCGACTCCAAAGATTTGAGAAAGAAATGCAAACCAATTCAATTTTGGCATGACTTAAAACTTGAGACATCGCACCACTGAAGCAATTGGCTGGGAGAAAACTGAACACTCCGATCACAAAACGCTGCTCACAGCAATCAAATAAAAAACATTCACTTCAACAAACCAATAAAATTCCCTGAAAA
Source organism: Sonneratia caseolaris (assembly GCA_900006705.1). Taxonomy (NCBI): domain Eukaryota; kingdom Viridiplantae; phylum Streptophyta; class Magnoliopsida; order Myrtales; family Lythraceae; genus Sonneratia; species Sonneratia caseolaris. Next base: position 234,795 of record CXYZ01010808.1, read on the forward strand.
CTCAAAATATGCATGCTCCAGCAGCAATTAGAGCCGGTGCTCCGATTTCAGAACAGACAATTCACCGGCAAACGCAGTTAATCAGGAAACAAGAAGCACACAGTCTCACGTAAGTAACATTGAGAGAAGAGGGAGAAAGGAGCTCCCTTTGACAGAGATAACGGTTAAATTGCGTCGACTGAACGGACCTGCTGGGAGAAACGTGAGCAGAGAGCCAGGGGAATCCTAAGCCGGGTAGGTGTGAAGGATCAGCGTCGCTGTCCACGGGGGGAGGAAGAGGACGCCGGAGCGGCTCAGAAGAGGGCGCCCGGAACAAAGGAGGAGTGGGGAAAGAGCGCAGTGGCGCCGTCAAGGAGCAGGAGACTTCCGTCAAGCGGTCCACGCGGGCGGTGAGAAAGAGAGAGAGAGAGAGAGAGAGAGAAGTGGCTGTTTTATAGCATTTTGGTTCTCTTGTCTGGGGCCGTTTCCCCGTTTGCGATGCGGGGGTGTCGAGATGAACGGGAGATGTTTACTCTAAATTACTGAAATACCCCAGTGGGCACGGGTCGGGCGCTCCGGACCTGAATATAAAATTCCTAGATCCGATTGGGAACAGCCTTGACTGCACTAGGCGTTCATAATCTCGCAGCATACAAAATTTACAGCAGCAAATACAGAGCTGCAAATTCGATCCCCGAAGGACCGGTCAGGAACGACTAACGGTTCACCAGAGCATCGATCGGGTTCCCGGTGGAACACATTGAGGAACGAATGCCCTAATACTAACAGTTGCAGTCACCGGACATTTACAACGGATTTACTACATCGTTGGGATGTATACCCCTTGTCGATATGTCCGCCTTTGGTTTGGATTCTGTCTGATCTCTGTTACGATTTCTTCTTCCCGTCGAACAGCTCGCAGATGTAAGTCTCCACATCGTCGGGCTGATGCTTTATGCACTTCTGCGACTGCCTTCCGGGAGTCGGGCAATGGGGGAACCTGCCCAGGAACTACCGGTACGCCGGGACGATGACGGCGGAGATCGAGACCCGGAGTTCTGACTGAAGCTGCTCGCCGCACACTACCCACGAGCTCTGCGTCCTGTGGATCTCGTTGAACATCGCGCTGAAGCTCTTGAACCTCTCCCTGAGCTCGGGCTTCACGACTTTCCCGTTCACGGTGAGTCCTCGGACCTTGCTCCACGTCTCCTCTCCCTCTGGTAGTTCTTGTGGCACTGCCAGAGGTCGGAGGACTTCTTCCAGCGCCAGCTGTCGCCCGTCAGTTCGTTGATCTGCCGGGAACCCTTCACCGTCCGTAAGGATGTAGCGGCCGTTGTACATCACGAAGATGGAGCCCAGGGAAGTGTCCTTGTAGAGTCTCGATTTCGACTCCAAGTAAGAATCCAGCAAGTCCATGACCTTCCCGATCTGCACCGAGAACTGCGATCGTTCCTCCGGCTCGCTCGGGCATTGTGCCGCACGGAGCCATCACCCAGCCAGCATTCTGACCTATTGTCGTTTGAGTCGGCCCCGCTCGATCTTCAAGTGGTCCCTGAAGACCTGCTTGAGCATCTCCTTGTTTTGGCAGGTCAGCTCCAGATAGTTTATGATGTAACGAGTCAGGTGGATGGCTCGGCCAGGGACGGCGGTCTTTGCAGTATCAAACTGGATCAAGTTCTCCCAATCGCAGAATGTGCTCACCATTGATTCTCCGAGCCTCAACCTGCTGTCATGAGCTCCTACTTGAGGAATACATCACTTGCGTCTCCCCCAAAGAGCTCACTGACCACATGGTCCATGTCCCTCAGGGCCTCGTACACCTCCAAGAACTTGAACAGCTTCTCCAGAGAGCGCTTGGAAATGGCAACAGCCTCCGCAAAATAGAGCATCTGAATCATGGAGTTCTGGGTTGAGCTACGGAATAGGTAGGCCGAGGCATTAGTGTAACCTGAGAACGCACTCTCAGCGAGCTTGCACTCGCCCGCTTGAACATCTCGATCCATTTGGCAATCTCCCGCTGCAGAGACTCCCAGTGCATATTCTGCACGTCATTGGCACTGATGCCCTCGAAGCCTATCCTGCTCAGTAGCTCGTCAATCGCATTCCTCCCCATTCGGATGTAGATTCAGCAACACTCGGCCTCGTAGCTGCCTGATATCATTTGGCAATCTTATTTAGATTCGACACCACCTCCTGAGGGTACCTTCGAGAACAATCAACATCTTCCACTCGACTGTTGCCTTGCTCTTCCTGCTTCAGGCTAGTATTCTCTCCGCCATTGTTATCCAAATCAATGAGCTTGAAACCTTCTAGCAACAACAGGAGCTCGCCCTCCAACAAGGCCATTGCTTGATGGTGGATGCTCCTGACACTATTGATCAACGAGCCGCTGCTCTTCCCCCATCTTGACGTATCCAGCGATGCTGTCAATTTCAATAAACGATCCATGGCCTGCAGGAAGAAAGAGTCCTTGTCGAGTGTTGGCCCCATATCAGCTTCCCCTGAAGGGAATCGGGGATGTAGTTGGACACCTTTTCTTGCACCAGATCTGGGAACGTATGTACAGTGGCTCGCAGCAATCCAAAGAGGCGTCTTCCTCGGCCTCACCAGATAGAAGCACGGGGAAATCATTGATATCCTCCATAACCTTACTGAAGCTGTCGAGAGCATCTCCATCTTCTTCGGCCCCATCTGCTGGCTGAGGATCCGATGCAGTGTTCTCATGACCCTCTTTGCCCGTCCCTTTTGCTTCCTCACTTTCCTCTGCATCTGTCGATGTTCCATGATCATCTTCGGCCTTCGACAAAACCACAGGAGAGTCTACAGGAACTGCTGGCAACGACGGGTTCTCAGCCTTGAGATCACTATGGGCAAAGCTGCTAGATTTCTCAGGGGAAGCTTTCTCCACCATTAGGCATTCACAAATGATCAATCACACCAGATTCTTTGTATCCTCTCAAACTTTTGGGGACTTGGCCTTTTTCGAGGGATTGGAACGTGTGGCGTCGAGAGCGAGAGAGTGTTGGCAATGTACGGACGTAAATATCGGAGAGTTTCTCGCGCTCATCTTTGTTACTGTCGTGGGAGAGGTTCACAGGAAATCAAAAAGGGTCTTCCAATTTGGTTTGAATAGGAAATGGATGTAACACAAGAATATGTGCTGACCGACCCATGGATGCCCCGGAAAACCCAGATCAAAATCCATCCCAAACCAACGGGCTCACTTTCTAGCTAATATCGGGCCCAAGAATGGATGATCCTGAAAGATGGAACTTGGAGCTACTAAGGAACCTCTTTTCAGATGAAACAGTGGAAAAAATCTGTATAATTCGTATATCCCAAACTAACTTAGCTGATGAATTGATTTGGTGCTATAACAACTCAGGGCAATTTTCAACCAAAACTTTTCTATCTACGAGATCGAAGAGAGAGATTCTTATCAGACAACGACACGAATTTTGCATAAGCTACGCAGGTATTACTGGGAACATGTGGCAGCAAGAATGAAGAAAAGGAGGACTGGGAAAAATTTTCAGATGAATACTTGAAGGAGGGACGGATGGAAATCAGGGCAGACGCTGCATTTTCCGATTGCAGGTAATGCTCGGCTGGAATAGCAAGGAATGAAGCGGGCTACCGGATGGCATGGTACCACAAAGAAATTTCTGGGTCAGTGCTGCAAGCTGAAGCGAAGGCACTTTTATTGGCGATCAATCAAGCGAAGAAGAAGAATTGGAGCAAACTGCTGCTGCTAAAAAGATTATTTGATTTTAGCTGAAACAATACATGAGGAAATTCACCCACCTTGGGAAATAGCCTCGATATTAAACCGTCTGATTTTAAAGATGAAGTGAGATTTTTTGGCAAGTTTTGTGTTGACTGGATTAGTAGACAGCACAATCAGATGGCTCATAATCTAGCTACTTTTGGTTATAATAGTTCCAGGGATGGTCGAAGACACGTACAACATCATATCGAGGCTCAATCCTTTGATAATGAGATGAACATTGAGAATGTCAATGGATAACTTACTTCGGGGGATTGAATAGAAAGCAAGATCTATGATCCCCATGGTATAAAATGACAAAGCCAGAGACGAAATATACATGGGAATTGGTTCAAGTGCCTACAACTGCAGAAGCTCTACGATAACCCCTATTCAGCATCAAGCAACTCCTTAAACGAGGAACAAGGAGCTGGGATCCTGCAGCAGGAGCTCTACGGTAACCCAATTCAGTATTAGCGATTGGAGTACTGTGAGCAGAATGTATGTTCCAGATTAGTGCCATTTTGTGGCTGCCGTGATTCAGTATTGGCTACTGAGGGCTCCCCGGCAGGGACCACGGCTCTGTTGAACGAGGAATTCGGCCATGATAAGGTGGTCTGGTGGTAAGGAGTTGGCGGGGAGAGCTGGCGAGGGAAGACTCTCAGCAAAGCTCTGAAAGTTATACCGATAATATATGAGAACTGATTATATAACATTTTTATCAATAGTAATATAACAAGATTGTATTATTCTAGTTCATTCATAAACTTGTTCGGGTTTGCATATTTGAATCGATGTCAGTCATTTTATTGTTTCAAAAAGGGGAAGATATTTTATCGTCACATCGACAGTTTAAGATTGATCTTCGATTGAATGCATACAATCTAATGTAAGACGTAACCGAGCTTGTGATCAGCATTGAATGATCTAAATAATGTAGCCATCATGTTTAACTAGTCCGTTGTCGTCCAGCGGTTAGGATATCTGGCTTTCACCCAGGAGACCCGGGTTCGATTCCCGGCAACGGAAATAATTTTATTTTTATTCGGGTCGGAGTAGCCACCGGTTATTGGATCGGGTCGGGTAAGGAAAAGTAAAGAGGGAAAGGTCACATCGGGCGTCGAACCCGGGGGCTCGGTTCGAACTTGAAAGCCTAAGGCTCTAAGACTTAAGAATAGACCTCTACCTCCGAGCCCCGGCCGACAAGCTAGAATGATTTTCATTTTTAATATGTAAAGAAATTAAAATGGTTTTATAAGCCTTTATTTAACCTTTTTGTTATTTTCAATTTCTGCTTTTTCCTCAAGCAAATGATGGCACACATGTGGCACTGCTTTACCGGCGGCGGACCCGTCATTATGGTCCATGAATCAATCAACCCAACACATTTGCTAGAAGAACTCCAACCGGCTTCGCCGGCGGCTTCCTCCTCCTCCTCCTCCTCCACCTTCCTGCAAGCACTCCAACTCAGTCACCACTCAAATATTTGTTTGATGATCCGACACCCTTATGCCTTGAGTGAGAAGTTCATTACCGAGAAAGATTTACTTCTAAATGCGAATGAATAATAAACAAATGAGGGTCAGAAATGGGTGGGTTGTGACAGTGGGGCCCCCTCTGTCTACCTCTCTGCCTAAAAAGGCACAGAACGGTGCCTTTTTTTCAATCATCTTCCTCCTTTTCCACGCAGTCTTTTCTCTCGCTTCAAAAATGAGTTAACTTCGAGTTGAAGTTCTCCGTGGATTCCTGTCTGTGCAAGTTCTCTATAAGTTTATACCATTTCTTCTCGCACATACATAGATAAATACACGTATATATGGATGCTTCTGAAAGTTGAGGTCCTGCAGCAAAAGGCAGATTGTTATTTGGGATGCTTTTGTCCCTTCCCTTCCCTTTCACGAAAATGGAGACCAAGTCATGCGTCGTTCTGCGGAATGGAGGAGAGATGAAGCTTCCCGTTGGGTTCAGATTCCGTCCCACCGACGAGGAGCTCTTGCTTCACTACCTGAAGCGGAAGGTGCTCTCGGCTTCGCTGCCAGCCATTTTCATTCCTGAGCTCGACGTGTTCGAGATCGATCCCTGGAGCTTGCCAGGTGTGTATTTGGTATCGTTGGAACACAAAACAATCTCGTTCTTGCTTCCGGAAAATTACCCAAGAGCAGCCCTTTCATCGGGCTTTGCGACCGGGACTGTCAGACTGCAAACAATAGATTCGTTCTTCATCGACATTCAGTATATTTTCTTGTAGAAATTATCGCAGGTAGTTTGAGGGAGAGAAGGCACTTCTTCTGCAGAAGAACGGCTGAGAAGGGAAGCTCAAGCCTCCACCGAAAGTGCAATGGAGCTGCTACTCGAGACGGTTCCAGTTACTGGAAGCTTACTGGGAAGGAGAAGAAAATTGTAGCTTCGGGGAACAACCGTGTTATAGGTATGAGAAGAAAATTGGCTTTCTATCAAGGGAAATATTTCGATAGCGCAGCCCCGCAGTGGATCATGCACGAACTACGCCTTCACAGCACTCGAACTGATGCTTCAGACTTCACCTGCTTTGGTGACGACTTGGTAAGTTGATTTCTTTGCCGCTGATGTATCCATTCCTTCTCCTTCAATGAAGTTTCATTCTTGACTCTCGGTCGGTCCTGGGTATTTTTCTCCGGACTGTAAACTTTTGCAGACACCTCCAGAATTGGGGAGCAGAGGAGGAGAATGGGCTGTCTACAGAGTGTTCCAAAGGAGAAGGAAGCAGCCCAACATCCGTAGGGGTGACGGAATTGTCACTCTGCCCCAGGTGGTGATCACCGCTACTCCTACTGTAATTGATTTCAGGAATGAAGCTGAAGACATGATGGTGATGGGAGTGGGACCGGAATCAAATCTTTTTCCTTCTCCCCCTCCTTCGCCGTGTTCGAGCTCGAGCACTCATGATCAGGGCCAAGAAATATCGGTTCCTTTCCATGGTTTTTCTTCTTGAGCTTAACCCTTCTTCATGTGCAACAAAGCTGATCAGATCCATGCCAAATTTAATTTTCGTTTTCGTTCATCTCTGCAAGTCGATTGGAAGTGAATGATGGAGCTCCGTTCTGATAGCATAACAAGCATGACGAGAAGAAAGGAAAAGAGTGAGTAAAATGAGAACTACCTGAATGAACCTGCGCCTTCCTTTCTCGTTGATCAGGGGTCTACGTCAAGGCTAGTTATAGGTGTACAATCGAGCTAAGCCGATCAAGAAATTACAAAGATGCCATCGGACATAACAGTCATAATGGCCCACGTCCTCCCCTGTTATCTGTTAACTTCGCGCCTAAGGCGAGCTCGTTCTTCCTTCTTTCTTCGCATGGCCTGATGCACTTCCCTACATTATTATCATTCGAAAAACCGAAACTTTTCCGAACTATCAGCTTTAACATGCATGGAACCATCATCGGTAATCATCTAAGAAGCACGGCGCAGTCGCCAGCATAAAGCAACGAGAGACTCTTTGCGCGATTTTGCTCAAAAGAATACGGATACAGCTGTACCGAAGTTTGAATATAGCTGTCGAATCTTATGGACTCCACTCGGAATTAGCACGAACAGAGCAAGAACTTCCGAGCTGTGATTGCTGTGGTGAGAGGCATCTAAAGTTCATCAAAAAGAATAGATGGAGTTGGGACAATCCTGGTTAGGGTTCTGCAATTATCTGATGATGGATTAACTGAAAAGGTGAAAGAGGAGGATCCCTCTATGAGTGATTGCAGAGCAAAGTCACAAAGCCCGAGACAAGAATTTCTTCCTTACTGGATGGATCACAGCCCACGAAACACAAGGGCATCGTCTCCATTCATGGAAGTATGCTTTCAAAAAGATAAATTGAGTTGTCACAATCAATCAAGTGGTGTTAATATCGTCTCGTTACTATATCTTCTTAATAATCCTCTTAACTACAATTACATGAGCGGTAATTTTTCCGATATTTAAGTATAATATGTTAGATTTGAGAGTCAGAGGGAATCAGTTGTAGTTACACTTCTCTACGGAGACCTTGCTTCTATGCTCATGCGTATTGAATTTGAGTGCTTTCCCTGTACTTTACACGTACATCGAATTCATGATATCATCGTCTAGCCTCATAGCAAACAGCTGTGCCGCTTAATAGGGCCACTCAGACCGGTCGAGTTTTGCATCGCTTCTCCTCTCAAATTGCTAGGCTTGAACATCCCCAGTAATATGTTACTGCAAGTACACGTATAGGTCGAACTGAGTTCGTCTATATCTCCTTTCGAATCTATCTGCTACCCCACAAGTGCACAACCCCTCCTTTCGAATCTATCTGCGTCCTCTTTACATTAGAAGGAAATGCATGCATATAAAGGAAAGAAGCTGGGGAGATTCTTTGTTCTGTCTTTCCATCGATGGTGGCAGATGAAGGGAAGTTTGATCCTCTCGTGGAGGAAAGAATGTACCCAAAGAGAAGCCATCACCACCCCGGGAAGAGACATATTGGTTGGTCCCTCGGTAACCTCGTGGTGGTGGCCGGCCGCCTCATCAAGGTGGCGATGGCTACTGGGAAAATCCTAAGGTTTCTTCAGACCACAGGGTCAAGGAATCACCGACAGGGACTGGACGGTGGTGACGGTGCTGCTGGAAAAAAAAATCAATACTAAAGGAGAAACTAGTAGATGGCGTATATTGTTGACTTATAGTTGTCTTCGACCTCGCTGTTGCTAGTAGCTCAAAGATACGCAGAGATGGACTTTCTGGTTTCTATTCCTACGTCTTCTTAGGATAACTTCTGTCACAAGCGGAGGATATGAATCCTCCTGGGATGTACAATGATCGATCCCAGAGCGATTTGCTGGGACGAGTTCACATCCTGCACACGATCCGCCTATGCTAATTGGCTATCAGTATCTTACACACATTCATTCGGACCCTGATGAGATTCTTTTTAGTCGTGCATTTGCAGAGAATTGTACTGTGAAAACTCTGCATCTGTGGACTGCCTCTGCACGACGAAAAGGACTTGCAAAGCCATGGTGTAACGTGGTATGGCGAACCTCGGTTAAAATTTAGCAGTAATTAAATCTCGAACCACTGTCCGGTAGTCATTTTCGAGCATCGGGGTGCTGAGGATTCGCAGTCAAACCGTCGGTTTTGTAAGTACAGTTGAAGTGACGGCAATTGTGGCATACCAGAATTATGCTTCCGGTTAGGTACTGAAAGCGGTCCTAACTTACAAGATTAATTCCGGCCCAAAGCCTAACCATCCTCCGTCCGGTCAAGGCCTAGCCTACACCCATCTTGTTTTTGGGTCGGTTTAGCACGGTTTTCGGAACCCGCTCAAGCTCATAGGTTCTAATAGAGATGTTAAATGGGTCGGGTTGTCTTGGAATCAGCTTGGATTGCTCCTAATCCAGTGTAAAACTGTTTTTATTTAGTTGAAGGACGGTTACGGATCAGGTTAGGAATATGGACATGTTGAATTGTAACCAACACAGACCGTTACCATGTTGAACTGGTTCATAACTGTAACCGGTCTTGAATAATTGAAAATCATACAAATCAACGGTCGGATTTTATTGGGTAAATTTAAATTAAAAAAAAATAAAAAGTTTCATTTAACTAATTTTAGAAAAAAATTTAAAGAAGATTGACAGTTCACGGGCCAAACCGGCTCGTTTATAAACGATTTCGAACTAATTCATATTTACCTAAACTGTGACTAATAACCGGACTGAACCGTTAAGTAAACGAGCTGAACCATAACTCAATCAAAAGGTTTCGGGCCAGTTTTTGAACCAGTTCGAATAACACTTTTAACAATACCAGGTTAAACCAAAATTTAAAATTTTTACATAATTTTCTCTTTTTTTTAAACAAAAATTAACTCTCATGTTTTCCCATTAGCATATTTTTGTTGAACCGTGTTCATATTCCCGCACAGCACGGTTGCTTTTGCGCTGTGGCGAATGTTGACAAATCTAGTAGGTCCCACGGGGGACCACATAATCCCACAAGGAGCCCTGTAGAAATGGGGAAAAAGGATAAGGCTTGTGAGTCACCATCAAGACGCAAATTCAAGGCCGAAGAGGTTCCGGAGTATACGAGCACTATTGGGACCATAGTTTTTAAAATCGGACCGAGCTGGTCAGTTCGACGGGAACCGGCCACTCATCCGATCCGGTTCTCACAAAAAATCCAATTATTATTTAAATGAGGTCAAATCCAATTGAACCGGCCGGTTCTCACTTGAACCAATAAATTCAATTGAACCGATGAGAAAATCGGCTAATTTAAAAATAAAAATATATTATAATATACTTATTTTATTTTACTAAACTTATATTTATATTTTATGTTGAATTTGATACTAACATTATAACTATATTAATGATTTTGATTATAAAGCAGAATATTATATGTACTTATTGGAATATTATATTATTAATATTATTTATTAAACATGCGGTTCAACCCATTTAATCATCGGTTCGACCCATGAACCCATAAACCCATACCTTGACCGGTTCCCGGCTCGATCCGGTTTTAAAAACTATGATTGGGACCTTCGTTCTCGCACCACCTGAGCCCACCCGAGCCTGCGCAACGTGCGCCATGAGAATTTCCCGAGCTCTCGAGTTTACATCGGATGGAAAAAAAGAAAAAGAGAGAGAGAGAGAGAGAGAGAGAGAGAGAGAGAGAGAGAGAGAGAGAGAGAGAGGAGAGAATATCACACGACAGTTTCAACTAGGACAGTATCATCCGAGGAATATATTGAGACACGCAGCCGTGGATGGACGGGGAAGTGTGTTTCAATCATAGTTTTAAAAACCGGACCGGGCCGGCCGGTTCGACCGGTTCGACCGGGAACCGGCCACTCACCCGGTCCGGTTCCTTCAAAAAACCCAATTGCACATTAAAAGAGAAAAAATCCGATTGAACCGGCCGGTTCCCGGTCCGACCGGTGAACCCAATTGAACCCATGAGAAAACCGGCCGACTTAAAATTAAAACAAAAACAAAAACATATTGTAATGTACCTATTTTATTTTACTAAACTTATATTTACATTTTATATTAAACTTTTGTTTAATATAATGGTTATATTAATGATTTTTGTTATAAATTATATTCAAATTATGATATTATGTAAATTTATTAGTAATATTATATTATTAATATTATTTTTTAAACATGCGGTTCAACTCATTGAACCCTCGGTCCGACCCATGAACCCATGAACCCATGCCTACACCGGTTCCCGGCCCGGTCCGGTTTTAAAAACTATGGTTTCAATTGCTACCACCGAAGTGGCTACCGGACGAGTGCGGCAGCAACTGAGCCATCCACAGGGCTGGAGAGCCACGTCCCACTGTTCACTTGCTACGTGTAGCTGCCTCGCGCGTTTCAGTTTCCCTCTGAGGAGGTTAGGAGCACGAGAGGAAAGTTTGGTCGAGATTATTTGCTAGTTTAAATAATCAATATAAGTAAACAAGCTTCTTTTTTTTTCTCTCTTTTTTGGTTTGTAGGATGGACAAGTGGAAAGTGATAGGAGCAGTGTGCTGAAAATCGAATTTCATATTAATCCATCAAAATTCGACTGACGAGGATGTGATTGAACGAAATTACGGCCAAGAAATTTCAGGCTCTAGCAGATGACACAGCCTCTAAAGCCATAGGCTGATGGCGAAATGAGAAATCCAGTAGATCCTTGACCCCTCCCTCTCTCTCTCTCTCTCTCTCTAACCCTCATTTCTCCATCTCAGAACTTTCCTCCTTCCACCACTATCCTCCACCGATTCAATCGATTCGTTAGTTTCATAGAATTCACGGCATTGATCTTTAGAAATTGTTGGATGGAAGGAACTTTTCGTGGATATGTCATTGAAATGACTGCGCCGCTTGAGTGTCCTTCGCCGGCCTCCGTCATCGGTGTGTCTGTCTCAGATTTGGCCGTTCGGTGTTCGATCGTCGAGGTCGAGCTTGCTCTTGTTTTGATAAGACAATGGTATCCGTGTTCTCGACTTGTGTATGTGAAATGGATTGACAAATTCATTAAATAACTGGAAATTAATCGATTGCCCTTTCCGATGAGCGACTTTGCGCTGCGCTAAGTAGCGCTCTCTCCCACTTGCTATGCAATTTCTGATTTTTCTTCGCTTTTCCTGTTTGTCTGTTCATTCCGGTGAGGCTAAACGTTTAGATCGATGGTTGATTGAGCTTCATTTCGTGTTTCTAGATTGTTTTTCCCCTCTTGCTTCTGGACTCTTGTCAGATGGACTTGCCATCATCTTTTGATCAGTCTTTGTAGTAAGGGATGTATTTCGCGGTATGGATCCTCTCTCTTCTTCTTTTTTTTTTTTATCGCTAAGCTTTAGTTCATGTAGTTACGATATGTTGGCGACTGGAAGAAAAATAAATATTAGGTACCGCACATTGATCAGTCGCCGAATTTCAATGATATGCATGATTCCACAAGTGGAGGTTTGAGCAGGACTCCCTGGTCAAGCAGGAAGCTAACTCTCTCTGTCATTTCTATTTCTTGGAATCAGGTTCTGGTGTTGCTGGCCGTGAAGTATGACCTGTATGCGTTACACGTCTTGTTGGCACAGATGCTCGAAGTTGTCCACGAAACCTGTCTCGTCAACTGTTAGTGCAGCTTTGATTTCAAGTGTTCAACTTTGTGATGGGAATTTAGTTGAAATATGGATGCCCGTGGTAGATACATAACGATAAGTGGTTTCTTAGATATGGAGCTTTGCGTGTAGCTTTTACATAAACTATGTGATAAAGTCTGTGATCGTTGCATCATTGGGAGAAAAGGGTGGATTGGAGATTTTAGCTCAGCGTGAACTCATTTGGTTGTCAGTGGTGTAGGTTAAACTTCCAAATTTGAGATGGGAAGAAGAATGTGGGCAATGTGGGCTTAGCAGATTTAATTTGAAGGTGACAGAAAGAAAGTACTAGTCTTATTCTACCACACGAGGCCTGCATTATTCCAAGCAATCTGAATATGGGCTTGCCTCAAGTTTGTTCCAGTGAAACTGCTGAGGATGTTTCGGCAGCATCACTGAATGTGTTTGGTAAAGACTCGGTGCAGTTCTCTGGTTTCAGGACCTGCACTCTTGATGGAGCCCGTGGAGGAGGTGTCAGTAGAGCAGATAATGATACAAGAGATTGTGGAAGGAAAAACAACCCGGAAATCTTAAGACTTTCCACTGTTGCAACTAGTGCCAAGGTTGGTCAGATTAATCCTAGAGGTGGAGGGAATGTTCAGTGTCCTGTCTCGAGAATAATGGGTTTTGACTCTGGAGGGTCCACCCAGGGACTTGGCAATTCAGCTGATTCTGTCAATTTGCATTCTGAAGCTGATGGGAAAGTAAACAAGATTGATTCCAGTGGTTCATCTGTCAGGAAGAGATTATTATCCCCACTTAGTCGTGCATTTCTTTCAGAAAAGTTTGGCGAGGATTCTCTAGACATTGGCTGTAGCAGCTATCAAACAAAGACTCTAGCTCTGACTGATAATAATTATAGTACAGCTGTCCCTCAAGATCATAAGAAAGTTAATGTTGGTTCAGCGAACCATTTTACCATCCCAGACATGGTCCTCTCAACATGCTTCCAGAGTAAAAACTTGCTCTCTGGAAGCACAAGGTCACCACCGACATTCTTCACTGATGGTCCTTTACTTGAAAACAACGAAATGCTGCCTTGCAGTAGTAGCCTACCTGCACCTGCAGTTGATGGCTCGTCAGCCTACGTGAGATCACACAGTGGGGCAATATCCGTATCTACTGAGAAGACAGTCTCCTCTCCTCTTTCTTTGTCACCTCTGGGTCCAAAGTTTTCTGAAAGATTAGGAGCAGTAGGATGTAGAAATCAGAAGAATGATTTTGAGAACAGCTATTCAGCATCGATAAATATCGAGAATTTCCTCAATGAATCTGGCAGAAATGACGTGCTTGATCCCGAAGAAGAGGACATCTCAGTGGCATCTCATTCATTTGAATATGGTCATCTTTTAAACAGGGATTTTCACCCATCTTCTTTGGAGAGTATATCTGGCATGTCTTGGCCTTTCTGTCAAGAACCTGCTCCAACATCTCGTTGCACAATTAGAAGCTTGAGTGGTCTCTCTGTTAGGAGGTCCTTGGTTGGTTCTTTTGAGGAGTCCTTATTATCTGGCCGGTTTCTTTTTGGAAAACCCAATCAGGTCTGAAGATAATTTTATCCCTTCCTAATTTGTGTTGCTGAAGAATCACACCAATGTTTGTTCTTTAAGGTTTAATTTCAAATAATCTTGTCTACTTTCGGTGCAGAAAATTGATGGTTTTCTTGCTGTCTTGAGCATTACTGGGGGGAATTTCTCTCCACAGTCACAGAAGCTTCCATTCTGTGTAAATAGTGTGGATGGAGATTGCTTCTTACTTTACTTTTCTTCCATAGACCTTGCTGGATGTTCTTCGTCCATCAAATGTAGTAGCCAAAAATCAAAAAGAAGTATTGGTTCTGATGAGTCACAGAATATCAAGAGCCGTCTGCGAATTCCTATGAAAGGGCGCATTCAACTGGTACTTGGGCTGCTGCAGTCATTACTCAAGGAATTGATTCTGTTCTTTGCATACCTTTATTGCATTGTTGTCATGATCTTTAGGCTGAATACTATGTGCTAGGATAATATTTGGTCTGCCAACATTTTTGCAGACTCGCAACATGTTTGATTGGTCTTTGGTTGCTAAATGAGATCACAGATATTTTTCTTGGTTTGATTTTCTCCGAGTAAATATATTTTGAGCAAGGATGCTCTTGTTGTACTCACTGATTTTTCTTTTCATTTTAAGAATTGGATATTGGTTAGTGGCATCTTGTGTCTTTGACAACTGATTGCAAAGTTTTTTTCCCTCTCCAACAATCCCATTAATATGCCACAGTTGCTGTGATGGCTTAAGTGTTTTGTGCTGGACAAAATGTTCCGAGGGCAGTCCTCAATGATGTAAGTTCTGTGTGTGACCTGCCATATAGTTATTCTATAGTATCTTGATTGTGCTCATCCTTTCTTGTCCCTATTTTATGCTTCCTATTGCTTACTGACCAGACATCATCTTTGGTTTTTTTTTTTTCCTTACCTTTGATAGTATGTCTTTCTGCATCAATTCTCATCACAGTAAAGTGTGTTGTGTTGTGATAGGTTCTTAGCAACCCAGAAAAGACTCCGCTGCATACTTTCCTATGCAACTACGACTTGAGCGACATGCCACTTGGCACCAAGGTAAGACAACTTCCATATCCCTTGCTTAACACTATGAACTGTTCCACCATGGTTCTTTTAAAGGAAAAGATGATGGTTTAAAAAAATGGAAAAGAAACCATAAAATTGATGGAAAATTGTCCAAGCATGTAGAGAGGGAAGTGTGGTGAGGAAAACATTTTCAATTCTGGGAGGACATCAGATGCGGATCAGGATTGGAAAATAAAGAAGCATGAGGCCTTACCTTTAAATGGAGAAAAAAATTCTCATTTTTTTGGTTGATCAATTGCTCTGAGACCACCTTGGATGAAGTCTAGATTGTAGCAAAACTGTTCTAGCTTAGTTATTGTGGGGCGTGCTGCTGCAAAACTTACTGGGCATTATGAATGCAGCAACTGGCCCATAGGCAATGTACAAGAGTTTATTTTACCAAAACTGTAAGGTGGTAAAAGGGAAGCAATAGGTAAAGTTGCACGGGCATTTGATGAGATGGTAATTGAAATATACATATTAGTCGGGATCGGTTCCAGTTTGGAGATTTCTGACAGTTGTGGAAGTTGAGGAAGAAAGATCTAGAAATACTGTCATCGTCACTGAGTTTTCTGACTGGACATATTCTGCTTAAAACAGACATTCTTGCGCCAGAAGGTCACCTTAGAATCGTCAGGCTCTCCTGCACAGTCGAAATTGCAGGAAGATTTGAACTTGAAGGTAAAAAACTCGACGACTCCACAGTCAAATCATCCAGCAAAAATGGAGTCATCTTCAAATACAAAAGCTACCAGTGCCAAAGACAGGCATGGAGAGGAAGAATTTCCCTCTGTGAAGTATCGGAGTGGGTCCACGCATGGTAAGTTTGGTGAGAAGAGTGGATGCATTTGTGATGATATTTTCCACGGAACTGAGAGAAAACCATCAGCAGCCTGTTTGAAGGCAAATGACAACATGGCTGGTGTTGGGGCTCTCCGGTATGCCCTTCATCTCCGATTTCTATGCCCATATCCCAAAAAAGGCTCCAAGTCCACTGATAGCAAAGGGTGGGAGCGGCGATTCTATCTTTACAATGATCTGAGGGTTGTATTTCCTCAGCGACATTCTGATGTTGATGAGGGCAAGGTATGAGGCCACCATTTCTCCTTAAAAGAGACTCCATGCAGTTTTTCTTGCTACAAGCTTCCTTGTTAAACCTTGTGCAGGGGTTTGACAATATTAGTGATCACTCATAATACTATATCGTTGGAGTCAGCTCCGTGTCTGCTGATCAGCTTGTCTCAGAAGGACAGGCTTCGGTTTCTTTTCTGGAGTTACTAGGTCTAGATTCATAGCTTGGTTTAATAGGTCAAAAAACAGAGAAATACATCGGTATGTGCCTTAGAAGATGGATTACGTCTCTCCATGCTGCGATTCTAGTCTCATAATCACAATATTCTCTGCTGCAGCCCTTGTCCAGTCTGTTTCTTTTTGCTGTTACCTCTGCAATTTCTAGAATATCTTTTGAGCCTAAGCTTTGGGGTCCCGTACAATACGGACTTTTCAGTCTTTAGTTTTCGTGAAATTCATGATTGGCATTCTTACTGTTTTCTGATATTCAATGGCAGTTGAAGGTGGAATATCACCATCCTGAAGACCCGAAATATTTCAACATCGGCAACTGATTCGGTGGGTCTACACCGCCCATGCTGCGTCCAATTGTTCTTGGAGGCCCTGTAAATAACTATCCGTCCATTTTTTTTTTCCCATCAATCTCTTTTACTGTTCTTCTGTTACTTCCAGGGGATTTTAACCCAGCACTGACCGCCCTCCACAGAATCCAATTGTCAATAAATTTTGATTGGTTGAATCACCTTCGTCTTCTGGGGTTTCTTTCATCTGAGACTCATCCTTACTCTGCCATCATTTTTCCCTAACCGGGAATATTTTGCTCGGCCATAGGAAAGGAATAATTTTTATGGGCCTTGACTTAACTTGGTTGGAATTGGGTTGGTCCATTTATGGTAAAACCTCTCATCGCTCTTTTATGATAGATTTTCTCCATTAGGGGACTCACGATGGAGATTTTGCTTGAAGGCAAAGGAATACATAACCATTTGGACCAATCCAAGGAAGTAACCAGAGACTTTCCTTTCTCCTCTCGCACGTAAGTTTCTATTACTTCCATGACGGCACGTTTGACCGGCATGGCAATGAATTTCAGATCGGAAATCAATATTACGAAAATTCAAAAGAAAATACTCCCGCAGGTTTTCTGGTCTCCCAAGCTTGAAGAAAGTATTTTATATAATAATTATATTACCTCAAAATGTCTTTATTTTTTAATTTAATAATTATCTTATTTCATGGTTTATTTTCTTTTAGCTTTTTAATAATGAAAAAAATTAATATTTAGTGCATAATGTGATGTAATGGTGACATAAAATACCTTATCCGCAAGCATAGGACTTGATGATTGTTGCAATATATTCAGGACGTAACCCAATAGGAGTGAATCGAATTATCATTGTTGCGATATATTTAGGATGTATTTTTTGAGGGATAACATAAAGTGGAGAATCAAAATGGTAAATTCGGATCTATTAATATTTTATAAATATATAAATCCACAACTTCCCTTAATTCCTACTCCTATATATCAATCATTTTATGTGTGGTGTAATACTGTTACCACTCTCGATGCAACGAAAATGCTCTCCCAAGTCCCGAGTCCCAAGTCGACGAGCTTCCCGGTTATATGTACTCGAGCAAGCACTCTCCAAAGACCCGAAAAACCGTCCAAGCCGAAAACTAAAACCCCGAATCCTGTGGGAATCAATAGAAAGGAACACCTAAAAGAGTGATCAAGAACCTCGATTAGAACCCTACAACTAGAGACTCATCGAAATTCTTAGGCGAGTCTCACTCAGCCACCTGCCCGAGTAAGATTTAATTAAGAGCTGACACGTGTAAAGACATCTGGGGGGG